>VZTE01001920.1:2208360-2250784 GCA_013397775.1 Eulacestoma nigropectus
GGTGTGTGCGGAGAATGCAGGCGGTGTGTGCGGGGAATGCAGGCGGTGAGTGCGGGGAGTGCAGGCGGTGTGTGCGGGGAATGCAGGCGGTGTGTGCGGGGAGCGCAGGCGGTGTGTGCGGGGAATGCAGGCGGTGTGTGCGGGGAATGCAGGCGGTGTGTGCGGGGAGCGCAGGGGGTGTGTGCGGGGAGTGCAGGCGGTGTGTGCGGGGAGCGCAGGACGCAGCGCTGCGGTCCCGCCGCCGTGGGCGGAGGCGCCGGTCCGGACAGCACTTTCACAATACCGCCCACCCCGCGGGTAATTGGTGCTTTGGGCCGGAGCAAGGAGCGGGTTTGGGTATAAACCCGCGCGGATTATACTGCTACAGCTCCCTCACCAGCATCTGTGTGAGGGCTAAGGGAGAGAGCGAGTGCGGCTCCTCCTTTGACTTTTTGGCAGCAGTAAGCATAGGGAGACACAGCTTTGTGTCCGACAGTATGTAGGCGGTGTTATTAAGAGAAAACCTGTCTGATTTGTCAGAGTGTTGCAGTTTACTTTAACTTTGCTATCCTTGTGTCAAAATGCTACTGAATTTCTGCATTTCTTGGTCTTCAGAGAACAAGTTCAGCAGAACTCAGTTGTCATGGAAGGATAAGTATTATCCTAGGGCAGCATTCTTACTGGGTTAGTGAGTGCTATTTTGATATTTTGTTTTAAAAAGACAGGCTTCTGGAAGGATTTATCACACATTACTTTTTTTTTTTTTCCCCCCTAATACACTCAACCATGTTATCTTACCTCACTATAATGCCAAATAAGCAGTGGACTGGCCTTTCCAGTCAAAACTAATGTGAACAGTCACCATCTGAGTCACCCCACATTGATAAGAATATAAGTGTCTTGAAAGCAAGTTTTATTCACTTAAAGATACAGTGCTTATCCCACCTGTTTCACTGTCAGTACAAAGGCTGGAAAGCCAGGGTCCAAGTGGTAACTGTAAATATATGGGGAAATAAAATTGAGTCATTCTATAAAGCTAGTAATTGATATTGTTGGTGTGTGTAGGATGGAGAAAATGCGTCTGCTGAGGATAATGAGGAAGATGTAGAGGCTCCATCTTCATCCAGAAAAGCATTTGGGAAATCCCAAAGTCAGGATGAAACTGATGGTAGGTGTTTTTAACGTAATCATTAGTATTTAAAAAGGCTTTGGAAGCATTTGCTCTTCGATAACTGACTTCATAAAAACCTGGCTCCGTTTTCTCCCTTCTGGTCTCTGAAGGGACTGAAATAAAAGGGAAATTAAATTAATAAATAGGTATTTTTTAGATGGGGGGGCAGGGGAGGAAAAGTCTTGTGTTTAGATGCTTAATATCTAAGTCAGAATAAAAATAACCAAACATATCCGAGTTTAAAAAAACAGCCAAAAACCTGGATGTAGTCCCCCTCCTATATAGGCAATACATAATAGATTTGTTTTTCAGTCCCAACTTGATACTGTGGTTGTTTTTGTATCAAATCTTTAGGTGCCCAATCCCCCAGCTCAAACCTTTGAACCTTGCGTATTTGGAGTTTTGCATATAGATCTGTGGTCGGTTATAACCCTGGGTTAACCTCATAATGAGAAGTTGTAAATAAAAAATGTGAGATTTTTAAAAAATATATGCATTAAGCATATTTGTTCCAAGTACTTAGCATCATTTTCTTATTTGTTTTAAAGAATCCTGTTCTTTTTCTGGAGAAATGCAAATAATTTGCATTTACGCATGTTAAAAGGTACTTGTCATGGATGGAATGGTTGCAAGATCTTGTTTTAAATTACTTCTGAAAATTGGTTGCTGCATTGTTGTGTAGTAGAATTCTCTGCTCATTTACAGCCTCTTCAGCTGAAACAGCCAGCTCAGTGCTTGAAAATTGCTTAATAGTCTTCTGGACTGAAAAAAATGTTGATTAAACTGTTGCTTCATTCTGTGTGTTCCTCCATGCTTTCATTTCAGATATCCAAAAGATCTTACAGGCTGGGCTATACCAAGCATTGGTGATGAATATGCAGAGCTTTAAAACCAAAGAGGCTCTTAATAGCTTTTCTGCATTTTTGCAGGCAGCATTCTTACAGAATAGCTGCTTCAAGTGGGCTGCTGTTTTCTCTGCACTTATCCAGATGAGCAGCATGTCCTCTTCATTATATCATAAACCTATTTTACTTCTTTCTCAACCAGGGGAAACAGCAGATGGGGTCAGTAAATCTGTTCATCGGGTCTTTGCATCCATGCTTGGGGAAAATGAGGAGGAGGAGGATGAAGAGGAGGAGGAAGAAGAAGAAGAGGAGGAAGAAACTACTGAGCAGCCTACAGCTGGAGATGTTTTTGTTTTGGAGATGGTTCTTAACCGAGAGACGAAGAAAATGATGAAAGCAAGTATTTAAACTTTTGTGTAACTTCCCTGTGTCTCCTGACAATAGTGCATAAATGCCACTTTGTGTGACTTTTAGCTACTTGCTGAGAAATTTGCCTGAAAATTGTTCCATGTAGGATAATCCTGCTTATGCTGGTGTTTGTTATGCTGTCTTTGGATTTTATAAAATCACTGTAGTTTACTGTTGGAAAACTCAGAAATCATGAAACCAGTTTTTCCAGTGTCAGAAAACTATGAACGTTAGCAAGTCTTTTGGTCAGTCATTTAATATCACTAGTACTTAAATAACTTGGTGTTAGGTGGTGTTAAGCACAATAGGATGTCTCCTGAATTTGGGCACAACTTAACCTTGGGCAGAAATAGCATCCCTTTTCCATTTAGGAGAAAAGACCTCGCAGCAAACTTCCCCGTGCCTTGAGGGGTCTGATGGGAGAGGCCAACATCAGGTTTGCTCGAGGAGAGCGTGAGGAGGCCATTCTGATGTGCATGGAAATCATTCGACAAGGTATGGGAGAATGGGCAAACTTGTGGGCTTTAAGGATGGGGTGGAATTTCCACGTGCAGGAGGAGGATTCAGTGTGGCTTCAGTGAAGATGAAAATAAACAGTACAAGCAAAGTCAGGATATAAGGAGTAGAATTAAGAATATGTGGTGCATTTCCTTTATTTTTTTGCTTATAAAAAGAAACTAGCACCCCAATTCTGCAGGGGCCTGGGCCTTTTAGCTTTACATAGTTTGCTTTTATTGTCTTTATAGATGCAAGGTATAAGCATCAGCATGACGTGCGGTGTAGAATAATACTATAAATGGTTGTTGTTAGATTCTGTTAGATGCTCTTAGTCGGGCTGTTAAATAATTTATAGAAAGGAATCAGAAACTTAGCTGCAATTTTTTCCTGAATTTAAACAGCCCATGTGGCTGTTTCCTATAATTCTGATACCTATTCTTTGAGAAAGGCTAGTTATTTGTTTTCAGTGTGGATTTTAAACAATAAATCTCAGTCATTCTTTTTGTCTTTTCACAGCTCCTCTTGCTCATGAGCCATTTTCCACTCTTGCCATGATCTATGAAGACCAGGGTGATATGGAGAAGTCACTACAGTTTGGACTGATTGCAGCTCACTTAAATCCTAGCAACACCGAGGAGTGGGTTAGACTGGCAGAAATGTCACTGGAGCAGGACAATATTAAACAGGCTGTTTTCTGCTATACAAAAGGTACTGTAGCAGACATTTTAATAATTTAAAATTAATGCTAGGTGCTAATGGCAGTAATTTTGTTTTCTTCTCCTTTCTAGTTTAGTTTGCTTCAGGGTGCTAAGATTCTGATACCTCTGTCTGGATTTTGATAAAAGATTAACGAATCTGTAGTATAGGATGTCCTTGCAAAAACCTTGTGCCCGTCCATTAACACGAATCAAGGAAATGAATGTGAAATCCCCTGTCGCCTTTTCCTAAACTGCTCATGTGCTGCTGCCCCTTCCTGTAGCTCTGAAGTACGACCCGACCAATGTGCGCTACCTGTGGGAGAGATCCAGCCTGTACGAGCAGCTGGGGGAACACAAGATGGCCATGGATGGCTACCGGCGCATCCTGAACCTCCTGGCTCCCTCCGACGGGGAGCGCTTCATGCAGCTGGCCCGAGACATGGCCAAGTGAGTTGGCTTTACGAACACTGGGATTTGCTTTGCCAGAGGGGGCTGGTGCTTAAAGTGTGTAACTCTCCCACAGAAGCCTTTACTACCTTGTTAACTGCTTTGTATCCTGCCTTGTGGAAAGCTGTTACTGGCCTGTTTCAAAACAGTTTTAAGGTCTTTTGATCTTCACGTTTGTGAAATGTACCAAAAAATGCAAGAATGTGTATTTTAACAATATTATTAGTGAAGGTTTCTGAAACCAGGTTAATGTGGTACATGATTGATGCCTGGCTCCAGTGGGGGAGACTGTGACGAAAACTCCGGTAATGTCCTAACAAATAGGGGAGGAAAAGAATTGTAATTATTTGAAATATGTAAAAATTGTCAACAATTGTAAGGAAAGGAAAAACACCCCCTTTCTCACTGTTTTATAACATCCATTTGCTAATGAAAATCTTTGCTAATAACCAAAAACAAGACAAATATGAAAATCCTTTTGCTTCTGTTCAGAGTACATATTGCCAGTTATGTGAAATACCTGGTATCTCATATCTGTGTTTTATAGGAGTTACTACGAAGCCAATGATGTGACCTCTGCTATTGAGATAGTAGAAGAGGCCTTTACCAAGCACCAGAGCCTTGTGTCCATGGAAGATGTTAACATTGCAGCTGAACTGTACATCTCCTCCAAACAGTACGACAAAGCTCTGGCGGTACGGACAGTTCAGTGCATTTGGGTGTAATTTTCAGCACCTCTTTGCCAGCCAGAACGGATAGTTTGTGTTCCCTCAGTGCTAAAATAGGGTCCTGTTTCCATAAAGATAGAGCTCATCAGACAGAGACTGCTTGCTATTAGTTCTGCAGTAATTAGCATTTAAGTTAATGGCTGGATTTAATAAATTGAGGGCTGATAGACTTGTATGTCGTTCAAGGTTTAAAATTTTGAGATTCTTCCTCTCCTCTATAGTGACCATAATCTTAGTAGCCAGAGACCTTCAGGCTGTTTTTGTGAGTAATACCAGCAAAGGTCATTCTCTAAGTGGAAGGCTAAAATCATGACACTGAATGCTCTGATGGTTCAAATGCAGATTGTTATGCTTTATCTGGCAGACTTGTGTTACAGCTAATAATTTATGCATTAAGCACTAAGCATACGTTCCAGAAAGACAACACATCTTGGCTCTAAGGCATCAGGAATTGGACAAGATTGCTTATCTGGTTCAAATTTGTTAACTCTCACTTTTGAGACATATTTCCAACTTGATTTGGTCTGGCTTTGAGAGGGAAGATGTTGGTATTTGGCCATTGTCATACTTTCCAAGATAGGTTGAAAAGACCCTGTAAGTTGGGGCTTCTTGTGAACATTTTTATTTGCTGATATTAAATTACTTAGGGTTTTTTTTTCCTCCTTTAGATTTTATTCAGCTCTCTCTCTGTCAGACCACAGTATCATAAGCCTGCAAACAATTCCTCTGACCCTTTTTTGTACTTCTTCCCTCCTTAAACATCAATCAGTCAATTTTATGTACACAGTATTTAGCTACTGGATTTATTAACAGAGTAGAACTGTAGTCATAGAACTGTTTCCTTGTTTCTTTTTGAAGGTTCTACTTGGGTAGATGAATGCAGCTTTTCTTCTGATAACTTTTGTGGTGTCTAAAACTGTCACATGGGCTGGTTGCTCCATTTGTGCTTTGAATCTTTGAAATGATCCAAGTTACTTTTCTGTTTTAGGTTATTACAGATTTTACGGGAATTGTACTTGAAAAAAAAGTACCAGAAAAAAGTGCAGCCGAGGAGAAAAAGGGTAAGTAGCTGTCAAGGGGTTACTGTGACCCTGCTGTTCATGTGATATGACATCTTTCCTTTACCTTTTCAACTCCTGGGTATATTTTGCTGCATTGTTGACAGGCTTTTCTCTATTGAAACTTGTGGGTGCTCTTAGTGAGTTACATGGCGTGACCTCAGCTTGCTGTAAGAAGTTACTCTGATGTCCACATAGCCCTGCTGACTCATTGAAGACGAGGACTGCTCTCCAGGCAACTGGAGGCCTTTTAAAGTTCTAAACATTCCTCTGGGTGTTTACATCAGACCAGCTATTTCTACCAGCTAAATAGCTTCTAAAAAAAAGATAAAAAGATAAATTTAGTGGCAACTGTACTCAAGAATATCAATATCTAGGCATACTAGCTTGTAATTTAATGAAGTAGGTTGTCTTTGAGAAACCTGCTTTATGAAAGTCATTTCATCTGAAAATGTTTATTTAGGCTGTAGAATGGACACAGCACACCAGCTCCATAAGCAGACAGTCTGTTTTGTGGTTAAACTGGTTGTTTCAGCAATCTGACCCAAACCCAATACAGGTATAAGATATTTCTTTTGGCTTTTTACTTTGATTGTCCAGGTAAAAATACAGTTGATTTATGAGCAGCTGTCCTGATGGAGACTTTCAGCAGATAATTTATAAGAAACGAAACTATAATGAGTCTAGGAATTAGAACACAGGGTTTCCAAGTTACCTCCTGTGTGCAATTGGTTAAGAGAAAGCTTCTAAAATAGAGCTTGGTTCTCCACCTTCTGTTGCTTTGTACCTTTTGTAACTTTTATAAGTGCTTCCTCCTCTGCTGTCCTTAAAAAAAAACCAAACAAAACAAAACAACACAAAAGACCCCCAAACCAAAACAAGAAAAACCCAGTCCACTTTTCAGAGTAAGCTGCCACTCAATTATGGATTCAAAAGCAAGTAACTGTTGGCTTAGCTGGTGCTACTGGTTAATCTGATAATCTCTAAAAAAAGATACAGGTGCAGTGGTAGAAACTCAGGAAAGCCAGGAGGCAGTGACTGACGACCAGAGTCATCCAGTTGCTGAATCCAGTGCTCCAGGTAAATAATTTATTTTTTTAATTTCCTACAAGTCTGTGAACTGATCATATGCTTAGGAACCAGCTTGCAATCATGTAACAGCTGGGAGATTTGTAACAGCACAGAAAACAGGGCTCCATCCAGAAAAGGATTCTTCTGTACTTTTCTCTTTTCCCTTACTCAGACCTTCCTTCTGACCCAGCCAGACACTTTTCATTTTGTAAAAATGTATCAGTAGATGAACAGTTACCCTTGTGCTGGGTATTGCAGTGTTCAGAGAATGATGAATTAGTCTGCATGTTGTGATTTGCAGTAATGGGATGTAGGAGGTAAAAGGGAAACCTTAGGTCGGAAATGACAGTTTTCCCAGGTTTTAGCACTCACTCTGAATGTCTGGTTTAAGCACTGAAGTGAAGGAGATCTTAAACAGGAATTAAGGAGATGTCATGACTGTACGTGAAAGACCTATGATAATGGAATTTTATTGTATGATCTTTCATTTGCTGGTACTGTCATGGGTGTGCCTCATGTTTGCATTCTGATCAAATTGCATTCAGTCTACCTGTAGCGTGAAGTTCTGTAGGTGATGTGTTTAACAATGTGTTCAGGCAGTGCCTGGTACACAGGACTTAGCTTAGCAAGAACAAGAACCTTAATACAGGGCATTTCCTTCGAAAAAGGAGAAGAGGGTACAGGTGCATAAATTGTTAAAGGAAAGCTTTATTAAGCAAGTACCTATTAAGCAGGCAAAGAGTCTAAGCACATCCTGTGGAATCCTGCTGTTGAAGTCGATGCAGACTGACAGCACTTGGTACCTCGCATGGAATTATTAGTCTCAGAGACAGCAGGAAGTTGTTGGTCCAACTCTTGGAAAAGATAGAGGAGGAGAAAAAGAAGGGGAGACCAACACTTGCTAGAGTTGATAAGAATATTTTCTTCATGGCCCGGAGGGGATATGGTGCTTGTCAAGTGCTTGTTAAAGCCTCTGGGTTCAGAAGGAAATTCTTTATCTTGTCACAGCTGTGGAGAAGGTCAGCTGCTGCATACCTGAGGGTGTTCCCATAGACATCACAGTCAAACTGATGGTGTGCTTGATTCACTTGAACATCCTGGAGCCACTCAGTGTAAGTGGAAACCAACTCAGAAGGGGGGGAATGTTATAAGAAATTACAAAAGCAAGTAATTGTTCCTGTTTTCATAGACTGAGGTGGTTGAGGGAGCTGCGGAGATTCTTTTTGCTTCTGTCTCACTCCAAGAGAGAAACCTCACAGGCCTGTAATAGCAGAAAAAACATCTTTGTCCTTAGAAATTATGCCTCCAGTGGAAGTATTACTTCCACACAGTAAGTCACGTTTGTGCTGTGACAGGCCCAGGACCGCGTTGCAAAGTTGTTGAACACTAAGGAACATGTTTTCACTTTGTTTTAAAGCCATAAGTAAATCTGAAGACTGTTCTTTCATAAAGGACACTCCTCACTGATGAACACTTCAACCCACTGGATGTGTGAAACATCTAGAATAGAAAAGTGGGGCTTTTTCAGGAATTCTGAATTTCAGCTCTTTTATTTTTCACTTCTAAACTCACATTTAAATAAAGGAAGTATTGTTCAGAATGCAAATAGAATAAAAATCATTGGATAAAAATGTAAGCTTCCAATAACCATGCCTTAAAGAAATGTTCTTAGTGATTATCTGTGCTTTAAGTGTTTGTATGGTTTTTTTAAAGCCTCTTTTGACTACTCTGGTGGAACAAAATCCAGAAGAAATGGGTGACTTGTATTTGGATGTCGCAGAGGCATTTCTGGATGTTGGGGAATACAACTCAGCACTGCCTCTCCTGAGTTCCCTTGTCTGTTCAGAACGATACAACCTGGCTGTTGTCTGGCTTCGGCATGCAGGTGAGAAGAGGCAGGACTGCTCAACGTGGGGGCCTGAGAGATGATAATACAATGCTGAGCATTTCCAGTGACCTTTATCCAAGATCACAGGAATTTTAGATTGACTGGTTGAATGGTAATTGGTATTTGCAGAACTATAGTTGAAGTTTATCATGACAATTCTGTCAAGCATAGCATTTTTCTGGTCTTCATATGCACTGAAATTTACATCAGCTAAAAGTACTTTATGTTCATGTAAGTGAAGCAGCATCTATTCTGCATTTCATCCTGTGTCAGCTGATGATGTTTGAAGTGAAACTGTGGATGCATCAGTGCATATATCTGAATATTTTCACTTAAAAATACATGTTTTGGATGGTTTTACTAAAAAAGGTATGTTAACTTACTTGCAAACTTTGAAATCTTCTTTTTCTGCCACTTAAGTGTGTTGTGTTGCTTATGGTATTTCTAGAGTGCTTGAAGGCTTTGGGACACATGGAGCGTGCTGCAGAGAGCTATGCCAAGGTTGTTGATCTTGCTCCATTACATCTTGATGCAAGAATCTCACTTTCAACACTTCAGCAGCAGCTGGGCCGACCTGAGAAAGCTCTGGAGGCTCTGGAACCAATGTATGACCCGGATACACTGGCTCAGGATGCTAATGCTGCACAGCAGGTGGGTGAAGTGTTCTGTGCCTCCATTTAGGATGTATTATCCTGCCAAACTGTGCTAGTAGTCCAAGATACCTGCATAGGACCAGAGATTCAGACTTACCTCACCATGGTGAGCCTGCAGAGCTGAACACTGTGACTGATCCATTATGGCATCAGGGATGTGTCCTCCTTTCCCCCTGACCATTCTCTCAGTATTTCCCCTGTCCCACCTGATAACTTCTGTGCAAGGCACAAGCTTTTGGTCGCTGAGAGCCAGTCGTGACTCTACATCAAGTTGATGAGCAGTTGCTACATGTGAGCTACATGGTTTTGGCCTTTGTTGACTGTAAGCAGAGGTTCTGAATCCCCTCTCTAGAAGCACCTTCCCCATAGGTAAGAGTCATGCCAAATTTCTCTGAAATTGGAAAATTTGGAACGGTAACTCCTGAGAGCAGTTAGGGAGAGCTTACCTGCTGCTGCACATTCTTACAGCTTTCTGGAAGCTTTTACAATCCTATTAGTACTGTAGAGAGTCAAAAATTGTTTGTTTTGTAAACTCACTCTGTGCAAGAGGTTGAATAATGATGTTCACTGTTGTCCAGGAATTAAAGCTTCTCCTCCATCGCTCAACACTGTTGTATTCCCAAGGCAAAATGTATGGTTACATTGACACGTTGCTCACTATGCTGGCAATGCTGCTGAAGGTAAGCCAATCTTTCCAGCTGCACTGTAAGAATTTGGGAAGCTGTGACTTGGGTCAAGACAAACAACAAATGAACTCAGGAGGAAAGCTAGTGGGCTTTTATGTGTAAATGGTTTCATAATTTTGTTAGCTAGTAATCTTGCAGGTAGCCTGCAATACTGGTGTTCCTGCCTTTAGTGTTCAGAACAGAGGACTGTTTGTGTGTATAATTATTGATACAGTGACTTCAACTCCCTGTGCTCAATGTTCTTACAACCCTGTGAATTCTAAAGCTGCTTCTTGCCTTTTTAGCACTCAGCACAGAGCTTTTTTGAGGTGTTGATACTGGCTTCTATTTCAACAATTTTTTTTTTCATTTTCTTTATTTTATTATTTTCTTGTGAGAAAATGACAAAATAAGAATTTGTTTAGCCAGTAAATACAGTGGTGGTGGTTTTGTGTTAATTGGTTTTTGTTTCTTTTTAAATACGGAGTGAGTGAGGGGAATATTTAGACCTCCATTTTATCCACCTGCTCAGCACCTTGACTATTGTATTATATTGGTTGAATAGGTGACTATCCACATACTTCTGAAACTGACAGAAAAAGTTCTGAAACTGTTCTTCTTATGCCTCTATGCAAATAGTTTTGATTTCAGTATACCCAAGGATGTTCCAATCCCAGGAGAAGTCTTTTTAAGTCGCTTAAAGGGTTTGTATCTTGCTTTTGCTTAGCCCAGTTTGCACTGGAGCACAAGACAATGCAGAGATGATATTCCTGTTAGGAATGTTCTGTCCCATGACCTTGCTGTATGGTGGTGTCACAGACTGTTTTGGGATGCAACATGAGCAAGATGGATTGGCCATAAAGCTGCCTTTGTCATAGGATGTTATATTGTAATCTGAAATGCTGCCCTTAAATTTGTTTCTAGGTAGCAATGAGCAGAGCTCAGGTGTGTTTGATATCTAGCTCCAAATCTGGAGAGAGACACCTCTATCTTATTAAGGTGTCGAGGGATAAAATTTCTGACAATGATGACCAAGAGACAGCAAATTGCGATGCGAAAGGTAACAAATCACAAATTGTTTATTTAAAACAAAGCAACAAGGTGAAGTCCACAGTTGTGAAAAATGATAGAAATGTTACTATTTTGCATGCTAAATCCATGCAGTTCGTGTTAACATTCTTTATTTCTAGGGCAAAGAAGGCAGAAAAACTGAAGATAATATATCTTAAGGGAACAGTCCCCATTCAGAGAAAAATAGTAAGATAACAGAATAATTCATGTTGAGAGGGGTCTCTAGAGATTTTATGGGCCAACATTCTCCTCAGGGCAAATATCACACACGCAAATCTAGAATGTAATACAAATACATTTTAATTTGTGATTTTTTTAGCTGGCCCAGGCTTGGTTGAGCCAGACTACATGTTCTTAAGCACTGCTTAATAAATTAGGGAGAGAAACTTCATTGCATTCATGTAGTATGTTTACAGCTTGAACTGGGTGTATTGCTTGCCCTTTGTTCCCACATTGTGAGTGGTTTTTGCTGGAGTTTTACAAACTGCCCTTAAACTGAGAAAAAGTAAATACCTCATATTAGCTGTTAGTGTTACAGTGTCTTTGAAAATATCAGTTTGATGGATGCATGTATTTTGTAAAAAATTGTATTTCTTGTTCTAATTTTTCTCAATTTTCTGGCTCCAATATTTTTAGCAATTTTTGCTGTTCTCACAAGTGTTCTGACAAAAGATGACTGGTGGAACCTCCTCCTGAAGGCAATTTATGCTTTGTGTGACCTCTCCCGGTACAAGGAAGCAGAGCTACTTGTGGATTCCTCACTGGAATATTACTCATTCTATGAGGACAGACAAAAGCGCAAGGAGCTGGAGTACTTTGGGCTCTCTGCTGCAATTCTGGACAAGAACTTCAGAAAAGCTTACAACTATATCAGGTGGGCTACTGAGAAGGCAGAGCAGTCTGTGCTGTAACTGCCTCCACTGAGGCTGTAGTCATACTTCTGATGATACTGCTGAAGAAGGCAGGCTGATGCTTTTCAGCCTTGGCTAAAAGACAGAAGGCTACTGAAACGGAAGGAGCTTTCCAATAGCCTCAGATTCCAAAAATGCACAGTGCAATAGGTTGGTTGATTTGGCCAGAACCACTGGTTCCGTTTTTCACTCTCCTCTTTGCCTCAGTCACTGACCTTCTCTTTGAGTGTCTGTTCTTTGTAATCTTCCCTGAACTGCTGAGATTTTATTGAAGATACAGCATTTACTACATCGAATTTACTAATTTCTGGCATACTTCTCATTCTGTAGAATCATGGTAATGGAAAATGTCAATAAGCCCCAGCTGTGGAACATCTTCAATCAAGTCACTATGCAGTCTCAGGATGTCCGTCACCATCGCTTTTGTCTCCGCCTGATGCTGAAAAATCCTGACAATCACGTGCTGTGCGTCCTCAACGGGCACAATGCCTTCGTGTCTGGCAGTTTCAAGCATGCTCTTGGTAATATCTTTCATGTTCTAATATCAACAAGTCGAAGAAGTGAAAGTTTGTAAAAAGAGAAAGTTTTTGGTTTTTTTTTTCATCAGAAAATTATAGGTTCACAATGCTAGTCTGGTGCTTTAATTATTCTATACACAAATCAGAGCACTGCTGAAGAGTTTTGCTAATAAAAATTAAGCTGGCACGTTTCAAGTTCACCACACATTGCAAAAATAACTAACTTGCAAAGATAATTGGAGGCTATTGATGATAATAAGGACAGAACCAGCCCAATTTAAACAGCAAATACAGCTGGTTGCATGTTTTAAGCAGGCCTTTGAAGTAAACCTACTGCTTTCAGTCAAGCCCTCCAAATGTCACATTTAAATCCCAGCAAGGACCATGTTTGCCTTCTTTGTCTGATTGTTTTCTGCTTCCGTTTTTGCATCACAATCTGCATTCTTCCTTCTGAATCCAAGGGGTGCTGAAAATACACAATTCTCTTGCCTGTTTTTTCCTGTGTATTTTGATGTAGGTATATTAAATCGTTTCTTAGTACACACTTCTAATTCAGTGATTTTCTTTCTTGCACTGAAATTCTTAAGGAATGCTTTTCACAACCAACATTTTGATTCATTTATTTGCTTTTAGGTCAGTATGTGCAAGCATTCCGTGCAAACCCAGATGAACCTCTGTACAGTCTTTGTATTGGCCTGACTTTCATCCACATGGCCTCTCAGAAATACGTGCTGAAAAGGCATGCTCTTCTAGTACAGGTGAGGCAGTGTGATTATTGTTACCCACAGTGTTTCCTAGCTTTGTATCTTGCAGATGGTAATGACTACAACACATTCTGTTTAAATAATTTTTCATAATTAAGAAGGCATTTCAAAAGAGGGAAGTGGCAAAACATGAGCACAGACGAAGGTGCTTTTGAACTATAGTTGCACCATCTGAATCTCCTCTCCTTATGGGTAAAGGTAGCTTGTTACTCACATTGATGTTAACAGCTGCCAGCTATTTGTGAAAATATTACTAATTTCTTCGTGGCTGTAAATCTAGATTTTCTTTCAAATTTTTCTTGGCCTGCCTTGCTGTAGAGTGGAATCTATGCCTCGTGCCCTTCGTAGATATGCCTCATAAACTGCATTGTTGACAGATTTTACAGGCTTAGAAAGTGTTTTTTTTCCCCTGTCTTCCTTTTCCGCTTTCAAGTGCCTCTTACAGCTCTCTTTGTAAAGATCTTGTGAGCTCCAATTTAGGCTACCCTCAAATTTTCAGCTTCCTTATTTGCATTTTTCTTTTCATCTGCAAGATCCAGTAACAAACCACAGACTGAGTATTCCCAAACAAAATCTTGAAAGTAATGTCCTCTACTTTCCACCAAGTATTTTCATTAACTTTAAAAAACTTTTAATTCCTGTAGCTGCTGAGGTCAGAGTCAGCCTAATATGGTGAGGATCCTGAGCTCTTGTGACTTCTGAAATTGCTGAAAGACTGAAGCTTCCACTGATCTTGACAAAAGCTGTAGGTCCTCAACTACTCTAATACAAAATCAGTTATGACAGTGTCCAAGACATTTCAAACTTGCAACTTTGGCCTAATTTTAATATTTTTATCCACTTTTTTTTTTGTAACCGGCCTGCCTTTCTTACAGGAGCTGCCTTGTTCTCTTTTTATAACATGCTTGAACAATGTCCTATTTATGTTACCCCCTGGCAATACAGTTCCCTGCTCTCTCTCTTCTCATTTTCCGGTTACTATACTAAGTGATTTTACATCATTTCTTGCTGCTAGTTAATTAGTAATTCAAACACAGTGACCTACTGGTGACCTAAATTATGGTCATTAGCTGCTTGTGCCTGAACTAATTCCTCCTACTGAAGGAGGTACCTTCTCTGATTACCAACATGGTCCCTGGAAAGAAGGTCCTCTATTTACAACAGAATCATCGCACTCCAAAGTGGTAACAAAACAAAATGCACGGGAAGGGAGGAAGAAGTTTTGTGCTCAATTTCTCTTACAGGGATTCTCCTTCCTTCACCGCTACTTGGACCTGCGCGGACCGTGTCAGGAGTCTTTCTACAACCTCGGCCGTGGCCTGCACCAGCTGGGATTGCTGCACCTGGCCATCCACTATTACCAAAGAGTACTTGAACTTCCTCCCCTCACCTTAGAGGTACTGTAACTTTGTAAGTTCTGGACAGAGAATAAAGTCAGGTAAATGTGAAGAATTTCTTAGTCATAGTAAAATTTTACACATGAAATCTGTGTAGTCGCATCTCCTTCAATTTCTATTTTAATTCCTTGTCATTGGAAGCCCAGATCTCATTGTCACCTGATAATATATTTAAGCATGTGTTAATTTCAAAGGTTTATGAATTTTGAAGGATTTACTCATAGGCTGAAGCAGCAGCAAAAAGGATTGCTAAACAACTTTACCTGATTAAGTAGCTGACCTTTCTATATATTACATGCAATAAATTATAACTTGAAGTTCTGTATACTCACCCATGCTATAAAACAGCATGCTGGAGCAAGATGGACCAGTATTAGGAATGCCTAATTGCATCTGAACCATGGTTTAGTTCTAATTGATCTGTATTGAATCCTAATTGACATGTCATACATTTACAAGCCTGGTCTGAGAGAAAGTTTTTGCCTAGCTGTGGCGTGGGTAGGTAGAAATATTGCAAGTGTGTTTAGAAAACGGGCAGGGTTGGTAAAGTAAGAGCTGTGGGTGTTAGTCAGCCCTGGTACTTCAGAGCAGCACTCTTGTGACCCTGTAAAAGATGCAGGCAGTATTCACATTCTGGTTGGAGAAACAAATACTTTGCATACCAAGACAAATAAAGGTAGTAGTTTCCTGGGTTTGTGAGCTGGCTGTTTAACTAACAGCTAATGTTTTGAGTGTGTAATTTTATAACTTTGGTGATGAACAGCATGATGTAGAAACTCCTTAAAGAGGGAGAGCACACGGAATACTTGTTCTGTTTCCATACAGCTGAAAGCCTTTATTAGCCATGAATATGCAATTTGATTCCACTGTAATGGCTACTCATGTTTCAGTTTTATACTGGTTTTGCATATTGATAATTTTTTTTAATAATTATTTTTACAGGGAATAGAAACCGATCAGACAGACCTGAGAAGAGATACTGCCTTTAACTTGTCACTCATTTACCAGAGCAGTGGGAACACCAGAATGGCTCAGAAGATGTTGTATACCTATGCAGTTGTGTGATGAGGTTTGTGCAGGTAGAACTGGTACCCTTTGGATTGACCTTTGCGTTATGCAGTGCTGGGGAAGCTGGTTTTAAGTACAACTTTTTCTGCAGACAGTCAAGAGACGTGGCTGGTGCTGTATTGTGGCTTTGTGGACGACTTCTGCTTCTGCCATTCGCACTGTATCACGTGTGGATGGGAACTGGGCATTCTGAGCACACCCCTGACATGCTCACGAGTGGCTGCTTTTAGCTCTTCTCATTTGGTGCACTGCTGTCTAAACTGATATTCAGTCTTGTATATAGAATCAAACAGTGAAAACTGAGGCCCAGTGTGATTTGCTGAGGGCTTTTGGTGGGGAGAAATGTACAATGTGCAGTATTTCAACTAATTACCAGTGAGGTTGCTGAAGAAGCCATATTCACTGGTGATGAGGGGTTTTTAATGTGCAACATTGTGTTACAATAATATAGAACCATCCTAGAGGGTGAAGAATTCAGTATTTCAAGATCTTTAAAATACTCAGAATTTTCTAGGAGTTCATATTCCTAGTAGTTTTTGTGTTTGAAGGGGATTGATCTTTGTTTTACTGAAATCAGTGTGACTTTTGTTCTTTTTCTGAACTCGTTAATAAAAATTCTGAGGTTAATGATGTTTACTTATTCTCAGCTAACATATATCCTATTGAATAGGACAAACCTAAAGCCATATGGCATACACCTAATTTTCAGCAGCACAATTTAATGAAGCTCAGGTGTGTTTAGCTTTGCTGGTGTGCTCATCTACCTCTTTGTCCTCAGAACAGCCATTTGCCTCAAGAGAGAGAGGCTCTTGAATTAGTCTGGAGTCCTACCATATAAATTACAGTTTAGGGCCAAATTTCTGGAGGAGCAGAATGAAACAATTCCAGAGTGTCCTTAGGCTACCCCTAGGCTCCAGAGACATGCAAGACTTTTCTCCCTGCTGTACTAAACAAGTATCACAAATAGCATGTATCGGTCCCACAGAAACAGTAGTGCCATGGATCACAGAGGAGGTGGTGAGCAGCTCTGCTGAAGCAGGTCAGAGTGCAACACCACCTGTCCTGAAGCCAGGTTGTACTGACACCATGTGGAAGAGTAGGCCATGATGAAGATGAGCTGAGCTTTGGTCTTGAAAGATGTCCATGTTGTAATCATCTTCAGCATGTTATAACGTAAGTCTCCTGCTCTAACTACTCTCTCCCCAGTCTGTTGTTCCATAGTAGGATAGGTTGAATGAATTCCACTAATTCTTACGAAGGTAAGGTGATGTGTGGTGTAACATCACACACCTAATGAATTCCTTCTATGCTTCTAAAATAGCCCAAGGCTTATGTTCTCTCATGACCCAGATATCATCTCCCATTATAAGCAGTCCTGCAAGTTCCTCCCTGCCCCAGTAACGTCAGCATCCAGCCACAGGCACATGACTCTGTCTTCAGTAATTCACCTGAACCCTCTGCAAACCAGTGTTTGTTTTGATAGCACCTGCCAGGCCTTAGTCTAAAGCTGGTGAAAGAGAAGCGATGAAAGCAAACGTGTAGCCTATCAACAGGATATGATTTACGGTGATTATAAATAAAGAATAATTGTTTTGTTATAAATAGTAGTTTTAATACCAGCCTCATAATGCAAACAACCTGAGTCAAAAAGACAAGGTGAGAGGTCTGAGTTAATTTAAATCAGATGTTAGGATTTAAACAAGAATTCCTAGGTTCCCTATAGATGGGTGCCCTGTGAGCACCTTTTATCTGCAGGTGGCCTCATCAATTCACACCTATCTAACTGTCAGATCAGGTAAAGTGCCAGATTCTTCCACACTGTGGGTGCTAGCAGGGAGTCTCCTGGCAGCAGGTGATGCTCACCCTGGGCTGGGAATCACCCAGTCAGATGAGCTCATTTCCTGCACAGCTCACGTGGGCTTCTCCAGGGGTGAGCTGGAGCTCTGGTCTTTGCCCTGTGTGTCCGGGGAGGTATGAGGGGGAGGCTCCTCTCTTTTTCTCTTGGGAAAAGATGTGCTGTTTTATGAAGCTGATGGCTCTTTGGGGAATCTTTGTCACTACTGAAGAAGACATGGAGTTTTAGCAGTTTAATACTGACATCTCTGAAAAGCTGATTACTCAGCTGTACAAGAACTAATTATGGAGAAGGCTGATGAACCTACCCAAAGAAGGTAAGCACGGCTTTCAGAAGGGTGTCTTAGAGGGCATGGACAAGGAAGGGTAAACCACTGACATGGAGCTGAATGCAGAGGAAAATAGATTAGCTGTTAGCTCTCAGATGAGTGTTTGCTTAATGAACATCAACCAAGCATGAAGTGTATACAAAACACCTTTTCTAAGTACAGAACAGTCCCTTGAAGCTGTCCTGTACCTGTAATATTCTTTGCTGCTTCAATATGTCTTTTGGTAAAAGGGAAGGAAACAGCCTTAAGAGGGGGTCTGCTCTCCACCCCTGTGTAAGGAACTACAAACTAAAGTCTAGAAAACAAATCCTGACTGATAACAGCCTGCAAAATACTACTCAGGTCGTTTTTCTTTGCTTCCCTCTTTGAAATGTATGTGCTTGCTTTTTTTACCTCCTTTTTGGAGCTGCTCTCTTCTTGGCTCCAGGTTCTTCAGAACTTGTAGCTGCAGGCTGTCAAACTTAGATGTGAGCCACTGGTGAGTTGCTCCTTCTAGGCCAGCTGTGATCTAGGCAAGATGGTGTAATTAGAACTGCAGAGAGAACAGTGAACTTGTGCTGTGTTCCACATTTGAGCTCTGTGCAAGAGGGGCAGGAACAGCACACCCTTCACATCTTTCTCCTGTGCATAGGGGTAGGAGCTCTGTGATGCCCTCTTGCTTTTGCTGTGAAAAGGAGTTGCTCCTCTCTTAGAGGGGTGGTGAAGTCAGCATGGGTCTCCAACAGAGCATAAAATACAGAGGCATGGGAAAGGGGGAAACCACACGCTGAGTGCCACAAACTCCTGAGAAAATGAGGGTAGACTAACTTTACCTGACAAGTGCTATAGAAATACTCTTTTGCTATTAGGATCTCTTTCTAATCATAGAACAATACTCGGGCTGATAAAGCAGCAAGTAAGACCTGAGGCTGGGGCACCTTTATTACTTTTTTTAAATTTTACGTTATGTTGGTTAACACACTATAAACATCTAATCCCTTTGATTTTCACACCAAACTACTACAGTAACCCATGCAAGCTATAATAATTTGGATATTGTGGTACAACAGTGCAAGAACATGGTGATGCAAGGACAAATGATTCTCGGGGCAGGGGGCCACTGTGGTGGGTGGTTTTGCATGACAGTGACACAAGAGCAGCACGGGGGCAATTTACTTGGCCACAACACTTCTGTTTGGTTGGATAAGACAAGATATCCTGACCCTGATAAAAACAATGTGCTCTGGGGGACGAAATCCCTTTTTACAAACCCCACTAACTTGAAGTGATTCACAGAAAAGGACGGAAACTTCTTCTCTTTTAAGGTATGATAAATGCCACTTAGTTTCACTTAAAAAGGCCACGTGTGCACCTCACTCTTCACCAGAGGCTTGTAGCTGAGATTGAAAGGGTTGCTAGGTGCATATGCTGAATTAATATCTTCTTATCCAGCTTTTGCATTTCAGTCTTAAAGAAAAGAGATGTGACAAAGTAGCTCAGCTTGCTTTAGTGCAGAAACAGAACAGCATTGTTTTAAATGGAACACAGAAGGAAAATGACAATGTCTCTTTACCCAGAGCAACTGTTTTCTTTCCTGAGTCTCACAGCAGGAGAAGCAGGAATCATTTCTAATTTATTCTTCCATAGAAATAATTCCAAGATTACAATTCACTTAGTTTTAATCTAAGCACAATGTCTTGGTCACTTCCTACTGTCGCTTCCATCAGGACTATTGCATAAATGCAGCTTTCTTGCTCTCATAATCACTACACATTCTGTGCTGTTTGAAGAAAGGTAGAAATCTTTCCACTACTGTCCCAAACTCTATGACATAGGTCACTATGAAGTAAAGCTTTACTTTCTGCTTATTTTTCATTACCACCACAGTGTGCCTTCCTCCTTATTAATTAGCAAATTTTTTTTATAAAGTTTTGTATGTTTCCAATCTTTCAACTAATTTTTACCCATCTGTTTTGTTTTAATGCCCCCTGGTGGCTTTTATTCATTCTGCTCTTTTCACACGTTAAGTAAATTAATTATCCCAAATCCTAGAGATGCTGCATCAACAGCATCATGACTCCCAAAGGCAGTAACAGCAGAACTGAAGATGATTTTGATATACTACACAAATAAGTAGAGAAAACAAATGAGCGCTTCCCTCCAAATGATGAACCAAAGAGCTCAGGTTAAACAACCTTATCTTAGATAATTGAAAACCAAGTTTCCCCTTTGAGGTGCAAAACAGGATGCTAGGAGGTACCTGAAGTTTTCCTTTGTCACAGGTCAGTTTATTCTTGCTGTCAGACAGCTCTGCCAGCACCAGTTGCACCTGCTGCTGGACACACTGGGGGAAAAGGAGCAGAAGTCAACACCTTGTAGGAAAACAAAGCAAAAACAAAAAAGGTTCTTGGTATATAAATTACTTCAGGTATAAATTTTCAATTATATGAAACACTAAAACGGATTAAAAAAAACCCAAAATATCCAAATGGCATAAATTCCTCCAAGACCAGTTTAATTTTAGGAGCAGCTGCTCAAATTAGTACAATTGTCCAGATGGGCACAAGAAGGCCACTGTCCTAGAAGCACAGCCAACAGAAATGGAGAGATGAAAGAAACCTTTGACGACAGGGAACAGAGAAGCAAAAAATAAGTAGAAGAATAAGAAGGCATGGACAGAATTAAAATAAGTTAGACAGTAAAGAATACCAAAAAAAGCAGAAAACTTTTTAATGATCTGAATGCTTTATTGATTCATATTCTTTTTCTGAAGGAATATGACAAGAGTTCTGTGTCAAGCAGAAAAAAGATATCAGTATGTTACAGACTAACTACTGTAGAAATGAAACTTTGATTATCAAATGACACATATTCAAAAGATGTTTCAGCTAATTTATTTTAGTGGTGTGATTTTAGGACCTTATCAGCAGCTAAATGTTTCTTAGGATCTCCAGTGTATGAAACTGGTTATCACATCCAGCACTGTAAAAACAAAATGGTAAAAGCATTGGTAGCACAGTATTACTAAGCTTTTTGTCAACTTTTTTGGAACCAGTCAAGTATCCTGATCTAGGTGACTGAGATTAGCGAGAAATAATGGAATGGGAACAAGTTAAAAACAGGAATGAGGTGCCAAGTGCAAATGAAGAGGGAAGTAATAAACCACCTCTTCTACTACGTGCGTGCTTTGGATTCAGTTCCTTTTCTGGCTGTAGCCCGAACAACACTCTCTAACTGACACGTGTGCTTCACCAGTGTTTTGTGGTTTTTCCACAGTGTACTTTCACCCACAGCTGCTACCCTGGCCTGCACAGGGCTAATGGCTGGGTGGAAGCAGGTGTTTCTGGCATCTCTGAGTGGAAATCTTGTGTAACTTGCTCCAGGTGACCCTGCCTTGGCCAGGGAAGGGGCGGGTTGGACTAGGTGATCTCCAGAGGTCCCTTCCAGCTGTGACTCTGTGAAACCATTGAGTCTGAAAAGGAGGAAAGGCTGATCGACTCTGTGTGAGCACCCACCCTGCAGGGCCCTGCAGCAGCTACGGCCGAGGCACAGCCCACGGTGGCCACCACAGAGCGTTGCTCCTGCTGGCTTCCCGCTCATATAATCACTGCATATTCTGAGTTGGAGGGGACCCACAGGGGTCATCCAGTCTAACTCTTAGCCCTGCACAGGACACCCGAAGAATCACACCCTGTGCCCCAGAGCAGAGAGTTCTTGAGCTCTGTCAGGCTTGGTGCTTTGACAACTTCCCTGGGGAGCCTGTTCCAGTGCCCAACCATGCTCTGGGTGAAGAACCTTTTTCTAACATCCAGCCTAAACCTCCACTGATTCAGCTTCAGGCCATCCCCTCGGGTTCTGTCACTGGTCACTACAGAGAAGAGATCAGTGCCTGCCCCTCCTCTTCCCCTCACAGGGAAGTGGTAACTGCAATGGGGGTCTCCCCTCAGCCTCCTCTTCTCCAGGCTGAACAGAACAAGTGACCTCAGACGCTCCTCATACGGCTTCCCCTCAAGGCTCTTCACCATCCTCGCGCCGCTCCTTTGGATGCTCTCTAACAGCTTAATGCCTTTTTTTTAGTACTGTGGCGCCCAACACTGGACACAGGAGACAAGGTGAGGCGGCAACCGAGCAGAGCGGGACAATGCCCTTCCCGGACCGGCTGGCGATGCTCTGTTTCATCCCCGGCCCGCTGCATCCCCTCCCCGGTGCCGGGCCCGCCCAGCCCGCGGCGCCTTATGAGGGCACCCTGCGGGGTCGGGGCGCGCCGGTGCTGGTGAGGGGGGACCTGGGCTGGCTCCCGGAGCCCCTCAGCAGGGCTGTGTAAATGAGCTGTCGCCTCAGTCTGGTGCCTAGATGGCGCTCGCAGTGCAGCGTTTCACAGCAGAGCACTGAGGGGTTTAACGCCGGCTTGCGGGGTGTGGAGGCTCGCACCTCCCCAGGGGCTGCGCCACAGGAGCGTTCTGACCTTCAGGCTAAGGGTTATCTTCATACATGATGAATTTATTGCACATCAAATGATATGCAAGAGGGAAAGGCTGGAAGCTGGAACACAGTAAGTTTGGATGGAATACTAGGAGGAAAACTTCACTGTGAGGGTGGTGAGGGCTGAGGCTCTGGCACAGGTTGCCCGGAGAGATTGAGGATGCCGCATCTCTGGAAGTGTTCAAGGCCAGGCTGGATGGGGCTTTGAACAACTTGTTCTAGTGGGAGGTGTCCCTGCCTGCGGGGGGTTGGAATGAGATGATGTTTAATGTCCCTTCCAAACCAACCCATTCTATGTTCAGTTCGGGCCCTAAGCAAGCATAGTGTTTTATATTTGTAGCCATATATTTTGCAGTCATTTAATACAGATACACAGATCAGCGATCACACTGTGTTACGCTGTCTCCACTGTGCATCTGAGGTGTGGGGCTTTTAAAATTATACCCCTTTTGATACTGAATTTCCTTTTTTATGCAGAGAGGGAAACTGATTTTGTAGCCTCCTGATTAGAACATACAACTGTGAAACTGGGAAGTCTTCTGTCTGAAGAAGGCAGCAGGTAGTAATGCTAAAACCATTAAGCATTAGATGTTCTGGGGACTCAAGCAAAGATGTTTAAGAGGTCTGTCCTAGAGATTTAGGATCTCCTTTTCACTTTCAGCAGCTCGTATGACTTCTGAGGGACATCTGTGTGTGACTCAACTCCTCCCATGCATTGGACAGGGACCATGAGCCACTAATTCCCAGCTGAGGATTTTGCTCAGGAGCAGCATGCAGTGCGACATCATCAAAGTACCGTTCACGGACCCATCACTTGGGCTGAGCTTTTCCTGAAGCTTCTAATATGTTGAGGTAATACTGTTGATATATGTTTGGGGTGATCGGTTTTATAGGGCATGTTGAGATGCAGTTATTAAATACATATCTGGAATGGAAAAGTAGATTTCTAAAAAAAAATTGTAGTCTGTCTGTAGATGGCAGCAGAGAGGAAAGATATTTATCTGGACCTCTAAACATGATGACTGTGCATTTTATAATTTGTGCAACTGCAGCTGGTGGCTCTCCATTAATGCTGAAAATTTTGCACTTTACTGATGAACGTAATTATTTTGATTTAAGGATCTTTTGGCATGACTGTTTATTTTGGAGGAAGAGTTGGAGCTTTTCTGAGCAGAGGGTGACTCTGCAGACAGGGCAACACTGCATTTGATCAGTGCTGTGTAGGTAATAAAGAGATCCTCAGCTGATGGAAGGATGTCATTGCTCCACTTGAGAATTTGCTCCAGAAAGCCTTTGCCTGGGGGATGTTGCTAGGAGCCTTGTGAAGAAATGTAGGATGTGAGGGAATATAAAAATCGCTTGGGGAAAAAGAAGATTAAAATGATAAATTAAGTAACTCCTAAGTTTCTCACCTAAGGAAGGAGTGCATAAATAACATTGTTTTTATTGTATAGTTTCTCAATAACTGTTGGTGCTGTATTAGGCCGGTCATTAATGGGAGGATTTTGATACAATGGCTGTGTAGGGATGCCTGGTTTATGCAGTAGAATAGTATGTATAGGAGGTGAGAACATAAAAGAGCAACTGATATGTGGGTCAAATGGAAACTGTATTTCAGAGACCCTTTCATGAGCTGAGGTAGGGTAACTCTATCTGACAGAAAGATGGCTAATTCTGACAGCACCTTATAAATTTTGAAACAAACAGATCAAATGCTATTCTTAGTTTAGTGGGCATCAAGAGAACTGCTTGATTTGAGCTTTTTGTTCCCATTTTTTATTTTACTTTCAGAAGCTGGTGTATAGTTCAATAAGTGTTACTTCATATAAAAAAGTAGGAGTAAAACATGTACATCAAAATGTCTGCAGCATGTTTTCCATGGGAAACTTTTTAGTGACCAAAGGAATGAGTGTTGAAAGTTCAAAAACTATTAGATGCTCTTTTTTGCTCCAAATATCCTGTCCAACAGCTTCACAGGAGTAGCTAAAATAACCTAAAAATAGTATTTTCTTTTATTTTTAATGTTTATATGGCAGTAGGAGGTGGGGCGGGCAGGTGCATTATGATGACAGCCCACCTTCTTTTTTCTTCAAATCAGTATCATTTCCTCTATACTTTGTCACCTACATCTGTGCCTGGTGGAATCATGTCCAAAGTTGCAAGCTAAAATGGGATAGAAGAATGTTTTCATTTGTAGTTAAGAACACAGATGTACTTTTGTTTCTTACACACGTGCTTTGTGTGATGTGTACAGCAGCCCACGTACCCTAGTAAAGCTTTCATGTAAATTCTATGTAAAAATCAGGCAATTCATACAACATTTTTATTATTTCTGCAATGTTACGGCTTCAGGTTTTGGGTTTTTCGGTATTGTCTCCAATTAGCTTTTTTAGTCTGATTTCAAATTTTTCAGGGAATGGGGCTTTCCCTGGGAAGATTTTCCCTATTCCAGTAGAGCTTAAAAGGTGCTTTTGCATTTTCCTTTCTTGTAATGACATTTCTTTTAGTCATAGCTTTTTTTTACTCTTCTGACAATGCCTTTTTATTTCTGCTTAGATTTGCCATGTGTTTGTAGATAATTAACTGCTACAACTGTCATTAGTTAACAAAGTTTTATTCCAGCATAGGTAAAATACTTTCCTTCTGCACAGTTGCATTGATCTTCTTTGAATTCCTTCTACTGTTTTGAGGTGGAACTGAAGTCTTTGTTCGAGGTGGAATCTGAGCTGCCAGCACTACGGCAGTACTTGTCTTTAGAATCCTTTTCATCTCACTCAGTTACTTGCTTATGCAGAACATTTTGGTACGAAGGTAAATCAGAGAGCAAACTCTATTACAAATATCTCTATTTTGGATTCCTTGGGTAGAATGAAAGAATGCTACAGCAGTAGGTAGAACTTGCAAGTCTGAATTTAGAGATGGGATAAATAAAATCTGCTAAATTGGGTCAATTTTTCCATCCAGGTTAGCATTCTGCAAAGGGAGGTAATTTGTTAGGAGTAAGAGCCTCAACTGTTGTCACTGCTGTAACTCTGGTTTCCCTGAGTGCTGCTTCAACTAGTTTAGCCCGTTCTTCCAAAATGCTCTTTTTATTGCACCAGGTACAAGAATTGGAAACTGTGGGCTGAAAGTTTTCAGAGTCCTTTCTGATTTTTCTTTAGCCTGTCTGCTCTGTTTTGTCATTAATGAGATACTGACTTCTGAGTTTGCTTGGCCCAGGTTGCTGGACTCCAACATACTTTAATACTTGTGAAAGCACATATGTGGATTTTTAATTTATTCTCATCACTTGCACACTGAGAAGAGTAGCAGCATAAATATGCCAAAAGAACTGTTCTTTGATCCGTCCTTAAAACTCTTCTACGTTGTCATGTCTGCAAAACTTGGTGAGAATTCAGGCTATCGATGTATTTCTGCCACTGGTATGGTTTACTGGCAGTAAGTCTGCGCTTTGTGCTGCCCAGTTTGTTTGCATCTGCCTGTTCTTTGTGGCAAGATGTCAGGTCTTTGGGAAAGCTGGAGACGAGCTTTTGAGTAGAGTGTCATGCAAAGATCATCCTCGGATTAGGGTTATTAGCTGCTCTGGAGTTTTACAGTAAGTACATTATTAGATATTTTACATAGTAATATAACATCGTAAGTGTTCTACATAACATATTTTTCCTCCTTATTCTGAGAGTAACATATAGTCCTCATTTAGTATACCATAGAAAAAACAATGTTTTGTTTTTATCTCTCTATGCTTACCTGTCTCAGATCTGCCATCCTTTTTTCTTCCTCTGTTTTTCTGTAGTGAGCTAACAGAATATTTCTCCAGTTTGAGAGCTTCATCTCAGACAAGGAGGGATAAGATTCAGCAATGCAGGTGGACAATAGCAGAATCCTTAGATATCCAGCTCAGGTGTACAATCAGTACTGCTGACAGAAAGTAATCATCTTGTTTTTTTCAAGTATGGTATAAGTATGTTTATGCAAACCAGTGAACATGATGTTTTACTGAAAATGCTATTATATTAAAAGATTACTCAGTAGAAGATCACTTTAGTTTTTCACTTTTCTACTTGTTATTTTTATGGCTGTGTAAAATTACTATGCAATGCAAATACTCTCATTTATTTCAGTGCCAGTTTAGATATTGCAGGCCATTGATGATTTTCTTACAGGGCTAACAGATGTCATACAAAATGTGAAGGCGTCCCAGGCCAAGGGAAGCCGGCTGGGATACTTGAGGTTGCCACTAGACATCTCTCTGTAAGCAACCAGATTCCATTCGGGATGGAATGGAATCCATATGCGTGTATCATACCATGTGGAAAATGAACATGTTAGGTGATTAGCAGCATTTTATCCCTCTTGAATAATTTTCTTGTTCTTAAGGTCAGTTTTATGAAAACAGAATTCAGACAGGTATGATTAATTTATTTTGTTTGTTTTCCTGTCTGAGATACTTTTATAATAACTTTAGCATCTTTAAAATGGCAGATGTCACTCAGAGAATTATGAGTTTAAGGACATAGACACTAGGATCAAATAAACTAAACCCTGATTTTGTATGAAGACTTATGTCTTTAATAAGAAACATGCAAGGACATGATTCTGTCTGTATATATGTGTGTACACATGTACATGCAGAAAATATAGTAATAAATTTGTATCTAAGTTGTTATTTAACTAGTAACACTTATTGAATTACTCAGTACTTTTCTGTCCTGTTGCTTTCTCCTAGAAGACTTGGGGTTTTTTGTGTGTTGCAGAGCCAAGACTGAAAGCTTTAAACAAAAGAAGTCTTGAACTTTGGCTGTGTATAAATACTGGTCCAGTTGATTCTCACATGTAGTTTAACTTCACAGTAAACCCCAGTAACTGTAGCTCAGAACACTGTCAGATGCATTTGAAATATAAATACAAGTTCTGCAGCTGTATTCTGTCTTTACTCTGTAGGCACATAAGCAGTCTCTAGTTAAAATGTTGCAAAAATGAGACTCATATCTCTACTGCTTTTGTTTTCCTTTCAATGTCTTACAACTTCAGTAATCAAACAGTTAACATGTTGTATACATCATGTACAATATTCTGGCTCTGAACATTCATACTCTTTAAAAAATAGAGGATGTCAGTCTTTTCTGCACAATTTTGTGAGCAGAATAAATAACCTTCTTCTCAAACTTCGTTGTAATGAATATTCCAATAGATAATCTTAATATTTCTAGTGTGTAAATGCAAGTATGAGAAGTGTGGAACATATATACACAAACTGGCATTTTATCTGTATTCTATTTTCACCTGAAGAAGGGTCAGATAAGATGGCAATGTAAGTGGTACATCGGTTTTGAATCAGAACTCTCACTTTTGGAAATAGGAAACAGGCTATAAAGCACTAGACCAAGGGACAATCAACATCTGGAAATGTGTCAATTTGCTGTCCAACTCTTCTCTGAGAAGTCTGAAGAATATGAGATGGCATCTACTCCTTTAGGAGTATCTAAAAGTCCTGTTGCTTTCAATAAAAATGTTTTTATGGCACTCAGGTTTACTTCAAGTGCAACGATGTACCATTTTTAACTTGTGTACAGTACTTAGAAATTAGAAGCACAAGAAATAATGGTAACAATTTTCACTCTGAGATATGGGAGCAGGACTGGCTACTACCTTAATTAGTTCATATCAGCTTATCATACCAGGTCCATGTCTTCAGGGCTTTAGGATTCAAAACCTAATGTGGCACAAGACATTCTTTCTTCTTTACCTGCCAGAGACAAATACCCTCTTTTCAGGCACTGAACTAAAAGAATGCAGAATTAAAGTGTAATCAAAGTGTCATTGTACCTGACAAGTTAATGCATAAATTTCAACAGATTCGAAGATACATTACAAGTCTAAATGAAATATAAAGTAATCAGACAGGATAGTCCTGCAGTGACAGAAATGTTTGTCATTATTTCCGTCTTTGATATTTGCAGCTCTTTCACTGAAATCAAATGAAATAATACCAGAACATCTGGTACACTTAGATTATAGAACAGTGACCTGTTCTCCTGCTGAGAAACAATATTTCATGTAAGAGGAGCATAGTTAATTCTGCTGGGTGTTTGAATCCATTTTAAACAGATTGTCAGTAGCAGTCCTACAAAGAGTAACATTCCTTCTTTACTTCTGTGTAATTCAACAGTGTGAAACAATTGAATACATCTTGTGAGAATGAAAGGAAAAATCTGTTCTATGTAGAGTCCTGTCTTTTCTCCTGTTTTAGGAGCTGGCAGTGGTTATGTTGATTTTTTTAATTTAAGAAAAAAACATTGCAAGAATGCTAAAAAATATGTAATAGCTTTTACTGTTTTCCATATTATGACTTTCTACATGTTCTGGCTACCTGGCTGAAAATCTCTGGTCAGAGTAGTAATATCACAAATTCCAGCTGTTAAACCAATAGCAATATTCCTAGTAATATTTTTTCCTATTTTTAAATTTAAAAAATTGAAAGCTGTAAATTCTATTGAAGTGCTTTTTATAAACAGAATTAAATTTTGAGTAAGGGTTTGCCTCTTGCCTTAATGCCAGTGACACATTAGCTTAATGTATCTGCTGGCCTATTTTTGAAGGGAAGAGTCTCTAAGGGTAAGACACTGATGTGATAGCAGAGGTAAATGACTGCTGTGTGTACTGGAAGAATGAATTCCCCTTCAGAACAAGTGACTGGCAGAGCAGGAGAGCCCCATTAGTCAGTAAGATAACCAGCCTCAGATTTAAACTAGAGATGTGGAGCAAACAAAGGCATCATGCAGGATACATTAAATTTTAATTAACATTTTATATTTGAGTTCAGGCTTTGTTTATGCAGCCCTTAAGAAGAACATTTTCTTTTTGCATATAATAAAAAGTCAGCATGTATTTTTGGGAGGGATTTTGCCTTGTTATATACTAAACCTGCATTCTGCACTCTTTGAAGTGCTGTGCTGTTTTTGTGTGAATAACCAGAGACTGCTGCATGGCTTTGGTGAGCATGGCCCCTGTCCTGGGAGCTGCAGACTGGCATTTGCTGTAAAACCAGATGTGTGCACAAAAGGAGAACACAGCTTGCTTTCTTTCACCTCAAATTCTTGGCTCCACTTTGTACAGAATTAATTCGTCAATGGGAGGGAAAATGTCGTTTGTCTACTTCAAGTTTATGGTGGACCTGTGGGGACTGAGCCACAGGACTGGGGATTTGAGCCTGGATTTATGCCAGCAGCAGGGAAAACCAGGAGGAGCGTGACTTCCATTGTTAGCATCCATTTTATGCTGAGGTCTAATGGAGCGCTGGAGTGCAGTGCAAAATACCAATTCCACACCAGAGAATCCAGTCTGGTCTCTCTCAAAAGAACTCCCATCAGTAACAGGTATTAATGCAGCTAACATGTTGACTTATACTGAGTAGCAGAGTTTAATTTATATTCAAAACTTAGTACCTTCAGCAAAATACATATAATACAAATAATAATGTTCATTATTTTGAACATCCTAAAGTCAATCTTTCTAAGCAATACTCTATTATTAATTCTTTTATTTTTATCTACTGGCTGTCATTTTTCTTGTTGAACAAAGTTTTGTTGTTGAAAAGGTGACGTTCTGATTAAAAGGCTTAACTGCATTTACAAACAATGCTCTACTTCCAGTGGTGCATCATTTAATTATCTTAAAATACCATTGCCCTAAATACTGCTTTTTAAAATACTATTTCTCTCTCTTGACCTTGTTTCCTTATGTACTGACAGATTTTATGTTCTTAACTCTCTACGTCAAACTGCAGACAGTATCCTGGTTCCAGCTCATAACAAAGAGTATTGATGAATAAATAGTACTTACTTAGAGAGAACATCAAAACCCTTCTGCTAACATTTACCTTTGTCAGCCTGCTTACACTGCATGGAATTTGATGTTTTTCTCCTGGCTGTTTTTAAAAAGACAGATATGTACAGTAGCAGCGGGGACTTTGTAGGGGGCTTTTCCTGACACTTACAAAGGTTTGTATGATTAAGGACAGAATGCGCAATTGCATTCAACATGGCAGTGTCAGACCAATCAAAAAACTATCACAGTGTTCGGATACCTTTCAGTAACTGGTAGGGTGCAGGATACAATGAGCACAGATTCTGACCTGTACGATCAAAATTACTGAACCAGAGGAAAATTAGGCTGGATGAAACACTGGCTCTTACTGAAGTCTGTAGCGCTTATTAGCTGAGTTTACAAGGACAGATTTTTTGTCCATAATATTTTGTAATCAGAGTTTGTACCTATGTACACCAAAAGTGTATAACATGCTGCAATCTTACTGCATTTTCAAAGTAGTCACTATTCTTTATAGAATCTGTGGACAGAGTTCTGACCATTTGCTCTGGTGTCCTGTGTAAAGTATCTCAGAAGTGGTTCTGTCATAATTCATTCTGCCTTAGGGCAGAAGGATGGACTAGACCTATATGAGTAAATGCAGAGTCTGTGAACTGGTGATATCCTAAACAAGAGCTGGTGTCCCCGTCATGTGTAAAGAATTGCAGTTACAAAAAGCAAAATAAACATCATACAAATATATTTTTATGCGAGTTAGCAGCTATATGTCATTAACTTTTATTTCCTAAGTCAGGAATTAGGCCATATTATTATTACAATGTTTAATTAATATTTTAAATGAAGATGATACATATGGTAACATTTAAATTTGTAAACTTCAGTTGCCTAAATGCTAAATATTTATCGCATGCCTTCCCGCCAAGAAAAAGAGTACAACTTTTTCCACAGATTTTTCTTCCTTAAGCACTGTCTGGTTCCTGGGTATTAAAAAGGGTTTGGAAAAAATGTACTAAATGAATTCTCTCTATTCCTTCCAATACTTCCCAAACAAAAAGAAATAAGGGAACATCTGAAAATACACAGTACAAACAGACTGTAGAAAAAACAGTGTTCTAGCTGAGACTCTGATATCTGAATTTTTGGGTTCCAGCTAAGGTGCTGCTTTGGGAGTAACTCCAGATAAATCACTTAATCTCTTCATTTGTCCCTGGATACACAGGATAGGAATTCTGTCCATCTCCTACAGTGTCTTACCAGTGTAGCAAGGCAGTGTTTTGCCCAAGTAATTAAAGCTTCTTTATAGAACTATATTCTGTGTGTAAAATAATAATGATAAAAACACTCCATGCCAGAGTAGCAGGCAAATTTTTATTGAGTCCCTCTGTTAAGGCAATAGAGTTTGCATTAATCTGTCAAATTGAGAACGAACATCTTCCCTGATCAAAGAGTTTAGTGGAGCACATAGGAGAAGTCATGAAAGTAGAACAGCCATGATTTGCACCAGTGCACCAGTATTGTTCTGTAATCTTTGTAATTTTTTTTGTAATATATATTTATAGATATATATATAACTTTGTAATATATCTATATTATATGTATAAACACCTGTAAATATATTTTTCTTCCATAGTGCTGCTAGTAAATTTACAGTTGAAGTTAGTTTTAAGTACTATTCTTCATTCCACCATTATACTTGCTATATTAGAAGTTATTTGCTCTTCCATGAGGTTTCAGGGGTGACCTAATTACAGCCTTCCTATACCTGAAAGGACCCTATAAGAAACATGGAGAAAGACTTTACAAGAGCATGTAGTGACAGGACAAGGGGGAATAGCTTCAAACTGATAGAGTGTAGGTTTAGATTTGCTATTAGGGGATGGATCTTCCCTGTGTGGGTGGTGAGGCATTGGAACACATTGCCTAGAAAAGCTATGGGTGTCCCATCCCTGGAAATGTGCAAGGCCAGGTTGAATGAACAACCTGGTTTAGTGAAAGGTGTTCCTGCCCATGGCAGGGGGGTTGGAATGAGATGACCTTTAATGTCCCTTCTGACCTAAAACATTCTATGAAAAGCTGGACTATGGAAACCTCTGATAGCATTTTTATAGTAGAAGAATATTCCACCTGTTATGAAAAATTGCAATGATGAGGTCACACTTAGGAAACAAAAACCTTCAAAACTGATTGAACCCTCAGTTACATTTCTTTCCCCCATCATAAAAAATAAACAAGGAAAGGTTAATCCCTTTGTAGCAATAGTGACAGTGGAATCGGCTGCTACATTGAAATGGCAATTGCAAAGGAATTAAGCCTTGTGGATTAGAATACTGCAAATTATGTTTACAGGTTTTTTTCAGTGAATTGAATAGATGCACTCAAGTACATTTATGATAAACAAGCAAAGAAAAAACCCTACCATCTGTCTATAAAAGCAGAATTTAACCATAGAACCTTACATGGAATTTAAAATTAAGCTTTTACAATTCAACATAAAAGCTTTATGTTTGACTGACTCCATTATTGCCAAATTCTGGGTTAGGATTTTCACTGTAAACAGCTTTCTTGTGACATTTCTATTGCCTCAAATAATCTGATGGGAAAAAATTGTGACCTAATTCTGTCTAATATTGTATCTGTGTTTCAGCCCATTATCAAATAAATGAAATATCGGGTCTTGAATGAAAAAGTTACATCTTTTTCTATGCAGCTGCGACATTTTATGTTCCAGACCTTAATATTCTTTCCAATACTCACTTAGATAAAATTCTGACTGGATTCATTTGTTTCTCAATCCACTCTTAACACTTTTAGACTTGAAGTCATGGACTTGTCTATTGTTCAGGAATTTAGTGCTGCACTTGAGTGTGATGAAAATGTACTTAGAAAGCAGGCAGCTGAAAGCAGAAGCAAAGTGTCCAGGGAGTAGAAAAGAGTTAATATTTAGATTTGAAGGCAAAATAACAGCATTGTGCTCTCAAACAAGCATTGTCCCATTCCTTTTTTCCTTGCTGTCTCTTCCCAAACATGGCATCACCTGTGTGTCACATCAGATCTTGTGCCACTTGGATTGCAGTGAACCCGTTACATTTGCTAACCTGGCACTTTTACTGTGTGGGTATTCTGTCATTTCAGTGAATATAATACTCTTTGCCATGCAGTTTGGTGGCTGCTAAAGCAGATGTAAGGAGGAGATGGGACTGTTTGAGGAGAGAATTGGTAGGGGTTTGGACCTCACCTTTTTGATGGTGGTGAGATATTGACTTGGCTAAAGCTGTAACATCAAACTGCCATTTTGTAGCTTTTATAGCACTGGTATATTTTAATTCTAAAATCTAAAAATGCATACCCCCAAAAATACACATTAAATTTTCCTCATTTCATTCAAAGATTTGAAAGTGCGGGGTATTGTGTGTGAGTCAATAAAATTGTTCAGTTCTAGTCCGCTGGTTCAAAGATTTGAGAAAATAGCGAGTCCTGGACACATTCCAATTGGGGACTGATAAATCTTTGCTTAATTGAGCGTCAACCATATGGTCCAGCTCAAAGGTCTGAGGAAAAATGTGCTGCCGCTGCTTAATTTTTAAGCTTTACATTAGTGTGCTTGCTGTGGGAGAAACAGTATTTCTTTTTCTGCCACTTTCTGTTCACGTATCAACCTGGCACTTTTTGGAAAAAAAATAGTCCTAGTATATTAAATAAATACCAGCTTCAGCAAGCTTCTCCAAATCACGTATACTTTGAGGAAAATTAAGAAGTTTAACAAATACACAGTTATGGTGTTCTCCAAAATACACCAAGTTGTAATCATAATGGGTTTTAAACTGTTATATTATCTGGAATATTTTGTTTTTCTCATTATGTCATACCTACTTTTGTGGAAGTAATGTTACAACTTTGTGTGAAAGCAGTAGCTTGATGTCTAAATAGCATTCATTATTCATAGGAATATTATGTGAAGATTATGTTTTCTGCAGTAAGATACTTGAGAACTCCACTGAAGTTATTCAGGCACCTTTGATAATAGCATAGTAAAGTACTCTAATTAGCCAGCAAGGCTAAGCTAAGTAACCTTTATTGCCTTTTTTTCTTTTCCCTGCTACATTCAGCTTTTTGCTAGGAAATTAATTCCACTCATGCTCATCGAGATGCAATAATTTAGAATTAAGTGTACTATTCAAATCTAATTAGAACAGACCTTGTAGAATTTAGTCTTTTTCCTACTCGCTGGTAAAATGCAAGTGCAAATATCCACCTTGCAGAATACTCTCACCTTGCAGTAATCTGGTCACTTAATAGCCTAACTCACACGATCAAAAGTCTTCAGTCTCTGCTGTTAAGTAATGACACATTTGTCTCCTGAACCAGAGCCCTTAGAGTGAGTTACATTTTTGCATGTGTAGACTGGGCTCTGTCACTGCAGGATTATTCTTCATAGAATACTGAAAGCACTCTCTGGGGTCATGCTTTAAAAATCTGTATTTATGATCTGTACCACACACTCAGACTTCATTAAATCTGGGAGGAGATGTTTCGTACAGGATAGTAGGCGGCGGAGAATAGCTCCTACAGGCTGCAAGTGTGTGCTGCTGTCAGTCCCTCCGCAGGCAAACAAACCCTCACTCTGGATATCTGTCTGTGTAGCACACAGGTGGGGTGTTATGTCCGTACTTTCAGCCTCTCAACATGCAAACCCAAGTTTCATAATACGCAGTTTGGTACTTTGCTTCAGGGGTTAGAAAGTGGGTCTGTATTATGAAGAAAGTTTGTAAAATGGAGTGTAAGTGAAGTCTGAAAAGTTGCCTTGTAAAACAACTGTTGTACTAAAACACAAAACTAAGGCTTGCACCTATCAACCAAAACCAGCAGCAGGGTGTTGATGTGGCAAAATTCTTTGTTCTGTGAATTGTACCATAGAATAAGGAAGACAGAAAACATTTCCATTTTTGTATAAGGAAAAGTAGGCAAAGACGTAAATGTAGAACATTTCTGCTGCCTACCTCAACTTAGTAATGTTGCTATAAAAACAAACCCACATTCCTTGGTGAGAGGAACACTTGTATGTGGTTTTGGTACTCCTGGAATAATTGCCATGTGATTCCTGCTCTGAAATAACATACTAGCCCAAAACCATGCATGGAATTTAAATGGTTGCTTAATATAGTGATGTGAGCTTAGTTGAAAACTGACAGATATTCGTGATCCAACTATGCCAGGATAAGAGTGACTTTGATCTGTTCAAACTGCACTCCAGATATCCTTGCAGTGTGTCATCTGCTTACCAAAACATCTAAAACTGTAAATGCTTGTAGAGATTTGTTTTCTCCATGCTTCAGTTTTTAGAGAATTTCTGCAGCCATACTCTGGACAGGGCTTATTCTACCTACTTTTTCCTATCCATTGAGGTTGTAATGTTTCTCTCAAGAATTCTGTTCTTGGCTCTGCTCTTCCAAAGCACCTGCAGGACTTCGTGTTTAGTTTCCAGTAAGGAGATGACACGAACAAGAGCTCACATTCAGCAGTATAGAGCAGTGTGCGCTACCTCTCCTCTTTTCTGTAGCTAACACAGCCAGACAGAGATTTGGGTACAATGCTCAGCAGTTGGCTGTACTGTTCATCACTCTGGGGTTCTTATTTGGGCCTTATTTCTTATACTCTGTTTTTATTTACTCTGTGAACCCAAATATTCGTTTGTTATTCTTTGTCAGTGTGAAGATTTCAAATATTGTTACTTCTTCTAATGTTCTTTGCTACTGTCAATTCTTCTCTGTCATCATACTCTTGTCCTGAGCAATATGTAAATTTTGAATGTGATTCCATGCAACGGTTTTGCTTGTTGACGATTGGCTTGAGATGCACATTCAGATTTGTCCCTTTTCAGTTAAGCAGTTAAGTTTGTATTTGAATTTAGGTGCATGGTTAATGTAAAGCATTTTTGTAGGATCTTAGAATGGCCTGGGTTGGAAAGGACTTTAAAGATCATCTAGTTCCAACCCCCTGCCGTGGACAGTGACACTTTCCACTAGATGAGGTTGCTCAGATTTTGTGGGATGTTAATGTGTGTCATTGTGGCTTTAGTTTGGAGCCCTTATTTTTAGGTGTTGTTCAACATTTAAATGTGATCAGGTAGTTTACATTTCATTAAATAAATAGAATAACTTATATATATATTCTTGTGGAATGATGCTGCCATTATTATGAACTGATAGTTTACCACTGCTGTTTTTGCATGTGATACCAAGGAAAAAATGCCAGGTGAAAACTAACATTGAAGTTGTATAACACCTTGCAGTAAGAACAAGGTAAAAATAAAAAATCCTCCTTTTGCTTCGAGCCTGAACAGAGAGTGAGATGATATTAATGGCTGTTAGAATTTTGTGGTTGTCTTTGTGCTGGATATGGTATGGTGACACTTCTACACAGAAATCTGGCTGAACGCTGGTTTTAAAGTCACCATCATTCGTATATTTTGCACTCACTGAATTAATATCTTCTCCCTCTTGATTTGGTAAAAGTGTTTGGGAAGGTAAAGCCCTATTAATTTTCACCATTCCAAATTGAACTCTTAGCCAAGATAATAGTCCCAGCATCTGTAATTTAGATGACTCTGTGGATTCTTAAATATAAACTTACAGCCCTTTCATAAATGGAAAAGGATAGAATGTGTAAGAAAGCTATTGTGGATGGAAATAACGTCAAGTGTCTATTTTGAATGGGACTATAAGAAGATTTATCTGGATTAGGTGCAGGCAAAAAGCTTCTTTGTTGATTCTTCAGGCTTTCAGAGTAGCTTTATTTTTCTGGCATTAATGTTTATTTGTTCTGTGGCAGGATAAATGTGGCTCGAGTGTTTGACAGTTCTCTCCCAGTTCATGATAAGTTGAGTTTCCATTGCTGATCATGGCTGTTAGTGAAATGTATATTCATGTTACCTGGTCTGATAAAGACCAGTGAAGCTCAAGCGTCTCCTAAAGAGAAGCCTCCATTTATAGTGAGAAGTAAATTATTTCTGCCTGAGCTGCAGGGGCATTTTCAAGCTCTGCTAATTCCACATTCAATCCTATGTAGGATGCAGAAGGAATTAATGTCACTAGGGTAACCTGCTGCCTAGTTGCCAAAGAAGTTACTGCTTTCTTCAAATCATTTAAAGAAAATTAATTGGTAGTGTAGCTTGCTTTCTTATTATCTGCTGTATTTGCTTACTGAGTGCATCTACACAGTAAGTGTTGCTGTTATGGTAAGCATTAAGATTCCTAAAGAGATCATTTAAAGATTTTAGTCAAATTACTGACTAAATGTGTAATTCAAATAACCATTGGCATTGTCTAGAGGTGTAAACAAACATGAAGGAGGGCACCAAATAAATATTCTGAGATTTGAGTCCTAGTGATACTAGTGATGTGGCAGTTCTGCACCACCTGCTTGAGCCTTTTCTGCTCTCCCTTCACTGGGTAAAACCAAGAATTGTTGCACTACTGTCAGTACAGATCTTTAAATTCTCTGGGGTTCTGATACAGATTTGTGATCCTCTTTTCAGCCTCACTAATGTCTTCCCAATCTTTATGTCATTTGCCTCATGATGTTGGACTGTTTACCCACAGACTCCATTTACTTGCTTCAGCAAGAATATTGTAAAAAAACAGTGCAGCCATTTTCATCAGTGGTGGAAACTTCCTGATTTTACAAAACCATGATCCATTCATATTACCTCACTAAAGCCTAGTGCAGCCTTTCTCTGCAGGTTTGACTGACACATTTATAAGTCAAATAGCAAGATCAAGAAAATGTGTTTTACAAGTGACATTTCAGCATTATTTTTTGATGCTGTGTCTATGGGTCTAATCCTATATTGCTTGCCTGAGGGTAGAGTTCTAAAATTGAATCTCTGCAAGTACCAACAGAAACTGACAATTGGTTTTATCATCACGACTTCAACTCGAATTCAGGGATCTTTATGCACTTTTCAGTAACTATCTGGAGGCATGACAAACTGCACTAGATTTCATTTCTGTACTCAAGAACTATTTCAATAATTTCATAAATTGCTATTGGCAGGAATTTGCTTTACTATTGGCAATTAATATACTTCTCATTAAAGGTTTAAATGTTCCTAAATCAAAACTCAGACATGTGTTTCTTTTCTCTCTGTATTAATATTCCTCTAAGTCCAAGATCAGAAGACCAACTCAGGTAAGTGCTCAAAGATATCCATGGGAGTTTTGCCAGACTGGGGACTGTTAGATTTGAGCTCTAACCAGATTAGCCCAGATGGCCTGGTGCAGTGGGTTTCTTGCCTGTATTCCAGAAGAGTGGAGAGCTCTTGTGGAGCCCCTTGAGCCTCTGGCTGGATAAATGCCTGCCCTGGCACCGATAGCACCAGATGGCAACAGCTCCTGAGGGCCTATGGACCAGCTGCAGGTGGTGGGACCAGCAAACCTCAGGAATGCTTTCCCTCACTGTGCTCTCCCCTCTCTCTGCTCAGATTGTAGGAGTGTGTGGCCTCTCATGGGCTGGACAACTCCACAGTCACTCAGGGACTCTTTTATATTACAAAAAACCTTCTGGGGAGCTGCAGATGGTTTTCACTCTCATTAAATCTTTTGTGCAGCACAAAAGAGGTGGGACAGGTCAGGGAATATGTCCTGCAGATTTTGGCACCTAGGGTGATTCTTTCAATTAATACTTTCACCTGCTGAACAGTAATCTGTCCAGAAATCTTGTGAAATATTACATTTCCATCTCACATGAATGTTCTTCTGGTTGGTCTTTTGAGCCTTTTCATGTTTGGCTTTTTAATAGCTATGGCAAAGAAGCTCTTATTTTGGGCATTCAGCTTGGCCCATTGCCTTGCAAAGAGCTGATTAGCTGGGAAAATATGAAATCTTTGTGTAATATAGAAGAGTATTCCTTTTCTTTTAACACTTCTTGCTGTGGTGTGTAGGGAAGTTACCCCTCAAATGGCATGTTCTTCATACCCTGCTGCTGATCCCACAGTGCTAAATGGGGACCTTCAGTAATGATTCATCAAGTCCTCTTTGTTTGCTCTAAATGATCACAAAATGAAAAAGAAAGGAGATGGGAAATACTGGAATACTGTTTTATTTTCTTTATACGTGGTTTGCCAAAAAGTTATATTTTGCTTTTTCTGTACTTGTCTCTTAAGTATTTGTGTGGAAAATAATTAGGAGTGCCAAGCAAAATGTACATTTCTTTTTAATATTAATATGTTATGAATTATATTAATTATACGTCCTCTTTTGTTAAGTTACCAATGTCTAAAGTTAGAGCAGCTGAAAATGTTACAAGGGGTGCATCCTTATGTCACAGTTTCTTGTCATATACACGATTTTAAGGATATTAATTAGAAATTTTGGATGTCTAATTTATCATGATAGTAAAAGATTTCTACAGTTGATAGCATTTTGCATTTTCATTACTAAATAATTTTTGAGGATGACCAAAAATTGTTTTCTCCAGTGAAACATTTACCAAGAACATAACAAAACATTCTTTGGAAGCTTTTGTATTCTAGTAGTACTTCAGCAAATAGCTGAATTATGTCCTAATTTCCAGGGGAGAGCAATTGTAATTTTTCCAGCTTTAACCCAATAGTAGCTTTGCCCCAAATACATTGTAACTTCACTTTGAAAAGACATTTGTCAGTCTGGAAAGGTATTGCCATGTGTTGCGCACTGCACATCTCTTACAGAATGTTAAAGAAGGCAGTCGGAGCTTTTGGTTTTTTCACATTAACTTTTTGGCAAAGGAGAGATAAGATGGATCAGGGAGGGCAGGGGGAGATCAATAGAGTTGGAAAGAGGAGACGAGACATCTGTCTGCTCTAGAAAAGCAGGCTGGGTTTCTCTGGTTTTGAGTCTGTTGAAGGTGAACTACCCATTGCCTCAGTGCCTGGCTCTGAAAAGTCATCCTCTTGCTTGCTAGCGTAAGGTCTGCTTGTGTGTGAGCACCCATGAAGACTGAAGTAGCAATTCCTGTATGGAATGTGTTTGTTTTCTAGTGTGCACCCAGCTCTATTCAGGTGCAGCCAGAGTTACATCTGAAGAAAATAGGAAAGAATCCTAACTCACACCAAAGACATGGGAACTGTTAATAGAGAACCGTGCATGTAGCATCAAATATAATGTGAGTATGTCAGGAAAGCCTGCATAGGGATCAACAGGTTTGTAACCACTGGAAAGCAGTAGTGCTGAATTCCTACAAATATATTAGATTTTGCTATTGTGATCACTGCCATTTATGTTTGGGGGAAGTCAAGAGGATTCATATGAATTTATGTCTTTCCTTAGTGGACAAGAACATTCTCAATATCCACTTTGAGGGAGAGAAACATGAAAATCCAATGCATTGGATTTATGTACTTTTTAATTTGACAGATGAGAAGTCTTAACTTAAGGAAAGTCTGCACTTGTGTCACACCGTCAAAGGGCTTTTAACAGCTTACAAATCCACTGAGAATAATTCATTAGCTAAAGGTTTTCATCTTCTGGGTTTCTCATCTTATCATCAAAAAAATGTCATGATAACCAAAAACAAAGCACAAATAATCATAAATGTTATGAAACTCTTGGCACTGCACATCTTTTTTTTTCTCTTTTCATCTTGTTTCAGAAAGTGAAATGGGCATTACATTACTGGTGCCAAGCCAAGGTGCTGCTGAAAAGAGAGATGTGTCTACAATGTCCAGACCTATATATGATCATCCAGATCTGATCCTTTAATGTAAATTCAAACATTTATTGCTATTGCACATCACAGTAGTACACTCCTCAGTATAAGGAATCAGGGAAAATTTGTATAAGACTAATCAGTTGCAGGCTGATCATTTTCACATCGAGCATGTTTAAACTACTTTGGAGCAATGTGCCAAAAGATGTGCAAGTCACAGAAAAGAAACAAACCAACGTTTTAAAGCTTCAGGTAGGTGAAAGAGTGTCAGTGACTTTTATAGCTTGACCTACTTTGGAATACAGCTGCATGCACTCATATCTGGAACAGTTCCTCTAGTACAGAAGGGCTGAAGAGCAAATTCCCTCCTTCTACTGAAGCCCAAACCCAAAGTGCCATGGGCTTCAACACAGAAAGGATTTGAAGCCCAGGGCTTTGAGAATGCGCTATATTAACTTTTTGTTTTGACATGCTTTAATTTGATATAGTTGCCATCTGGTTATTCTAAAGAAACCATGTCTACAGAAACCCATGTAGTTTCCCATGTATTGTTTTATGTATCTATATATATCTTAGAAAACAGATGTGGAATACAAAGTAGCAATGACTGATGTGCTCCTTGGTTGTGGGAAGATTTTATCTTAATGTGACTTAGAAAACAAAGCATGAGGTGTTTTCTCACAATAATAACCAGAACCTTGATCATGTACGAATATGTCCATTTTTTCCTGTTACTGGTAGTACCGTGTTTTTGTTGGGCTGTGATTCTGCAGCGTTGTCACATCTCTCTTCCTCTAGATTACTGTGTTTTGTACATATTCATGTATTTTAACTTTTCGTTTCATTTGTGTTTTTTTTTGTAACCACGTTTTCCTATGAAAACAATCCCGAATTCACTGTGACGGACAAAGCACAAGTAAAATTGCCGAAAAAGTAGGAAATGTAGAGCTATCGGCACCTAACTGCTTTGCAATAGACGGGTAATTGGCACTGAGGGAACGGTGAAGGCTGGCTCATACTCACGCTGATGACACCGATAGCCGTCAGTGCAGATAACTGTGCGTGACTCAAAAAAACCCCCGGCGTTTCAAAGCACCACCTCGGTGGCGCTTGCTCGTCAATAGCGGGAACAATGTAGCAGCCGCAGGAGCATTTCCCCCGCTCCGCACGGGGATCGCTGCTCACCCGCCCGCCCCATTTGCTCATTCCTGGGGGTGCGGAACGGGGCTCGCCGGGCGGATCTGAGTGCGGGCCGGGGTCCCCTGCAACGCGCTGGGCGCTGCACCCGGGGCCGGCGGCTGAGGAGCCTCGGCCTGGGCGGCATCCCCGCAGCCCCTCCGCCGGCGGGGCGGCCGCATCCCCCTGCCTTGCGGGCGCCTTTGTTACCGGCTGCCCGCCCCCGGCGCCGCCCAGGCCCGCGGGGCTGCGGCCT
>VZTE01001920.1:2251197-2270455 GCA_013397775.1 Eulacestoma nigropectus
GGCGGGGCCGCGGCAGGTGCGGCCCCGGCCGCGGTACCCCCGGGGCTCCGCTCCTCGCCCCAGCGCCCGCCGCGGCGGCCCCGTCATGCGGGAGGCTCGGGCGCCGCGCTGCCGCGGAGCCCCGCAGGGTTCCGCTGTGCTTAATTTAAATCGGTTTAGAGCCATTAAATTATAACTGGTTTCCTGCCCGGGGAAGGCGTTCAGCACTTTGTGTGCCGCGGTTATTTCCTCCGGGCTGTCCCCCCTCGCCGTTTAGTGTATTTATTTATTTATGTATAAGGCTGTTCCCCAGATTCTGTACAGTACTGTCCGTGGTGGGGAAGAAGGATCACCGCAGTTTTCAAGCGTGTTGTTTTCAAAACAGTGGGACTTAATGTGTGTTTCTATTCCTGTGTGCATGAAATACAGCACAATGACAATATGTGTGTGGGAAAAATAGGTTTATATTCGTGTCCTCACTGTTCTGTGGATTGTTTGTTGATGTGGAGCTCTTGTTTTCTTCTTAGTACGTTTTTGTTTTTTTCTCTTAACCTTTTCAGTGCACATCACTACAAACCAGGGTATTTAAGAACAATAAAATTCTCTTTTGACCCGTATGATGCCAAAATAAAAGACAGCGTGGTGTATGTAGTCAGTAATAGTTACATAATTTATTATCGCTTATTTTGTTCCTGGGTATATGTCAGGAGCATGGAGAGTGTATTTATAACATTTTTTCCCCCCTCCCTTTTCTGGGGTGCTGTGTGACGGAGTCTTTGCACTACACTACATTGCACTGGAATATTTGTAAGAGATTCGGCCCTGAATCACCTCTGTACCCAAGATACCATCAGGGGCCTTACCTTGCTTCACTTTGTTGATGTCCAGGGCTGCTTCCTGTATGCCCAAAAATTTCTTTTGTACATTTTTTTCTTCTGACCCCAACAATTATATTATTTTCTTACGTTTTTAAAAAAAGTAAGTCAAACCTTTATAAATATTTCAGTAGTAGTTATTCACAGCCCTAAGGTACAGAAGGAAATCTGTGTCATGGACGAATTAAAAAACCTTCTTCCTATATGCAGGTGAGCTGTTTGCTCACGTCTTAGACTTCTTTGAAAAAAAAGTCTTTATAAGATGATAATATATGGTTGCAGCATCAGGCCATACGGCATGATGTCATTATTAGCATATGAAAGGAACAAGCCTAATGGTGCCTTTCAATCAACACTGCTGTTCAGGCTCTAAATTTCCAAAAATGTGGTGGTTGCTTTTGTGACTGATGGAGCTACCAGAGTGGATGTTGAATGTTAGTCCACGTGTTTGTATCTATCTTTCTGTCCTTACTTATATCACCTTAAAATGGGCTCTGAGATTCCATGGAGCGCATATGGTTGACTGGAAACCACTTCTAAACTTGTGCTTGGTAGTAGTTTAACTTGACAGAATTGTAGTTGAAAAGCCTCTCTTCTGTTCATCCGTCTTTATAAAAACAGCCTTCTGGTGATGCCAGAGCAAAGTCGTGGTTTGTTAGTACTATGGATTTAGTTTGGCTTGGAGCATTTGCCAGCCTCTGCAAGGACCCTCTGCCTTCTTTAAAGACTTATTGCTTTCTTGCTATTTGTTTTTGGAGTGAATTTAGCTAATGGGCATTTCTATTTGTTTTATACTTCCAGTGTTTTTTCAAACCTGATAGAATGCACAGTGTTACACCTTTAAGAAACTCTCTGATAGTACAGTGGCTGCCAGCCAGAAACAATATACTGTTTTGTCAGGTTTCCTGAGAAGAAATTGAATGAATGTTGTGTTTTCCCCTTTTATAAGATTAAGTAGTAATGTCTAATAGAAAAGAAATTAACTTTTTTCTTTATGTGCCAACATGCTTTAAACTGCAGCTAAAGCTTCAATATGCTGCAAAATAAGGGGGATTCCTGTGTGTGAGACTCAATCTGCAGATTAAATTCTTGAATAATTACATGTAATTCCTCTTCCTTTTTTTTCTTTTTAATCTAACTCAGCATTTTGTTTGTTCAAAAACTCCTTTAGTCAGACAGAAGCAGACTGCTTAGGATATTGCATTTACTCCATTGGCTAATGAAACACCTGTTCAGGTAATGTTACTGAATCATTGAAAATGAGATGTAAATTATGTGCTTAAAATTTAGTAGCATGTTCAAAATCCTTTATTTGAGACTGTATCCAAAATGCTGCCTTTCATAGCATGGAATGCTCTGAGTGGCTGAGCCTAATTTTGTTTGGTCCTGCTGTCATCATGCATAGCAGGGTCATAACCTTTGTCTTCACGTTGTCCCTTGCTGATCAGACAGGGAGAGGCTGGAGTGAAGCTACCACCAGCAGGAAGAGTATTAATTTCATTGCCGAACAGATGGAACAGAATTGACTGCTTGATGCAGAAGTTCTCTAATCTAGTAGGAAAGGAGACATCCTCTCACAACCTTGGGAGCATGTGTTTTGGCACTTTGAAGCTACTTGGTGGTATAGGAGGTGTTTCTCTAATCATATCAGGGCCCTTTGGCAATTAAGAGTGACATGACCTATTATTTTGATATTTGAGTTTAATATCTGAGAAAAATTCCATGTAATTTCCATTGAAATCGAAGTAAACTGTGTGGTTTATATAGACAATGATGCAGGGCATCTGTGATGTGCCTCCACAACAGTTTGTGATCAATTGGAACATCAGTGAGGAAAAGGCTGAAAATACCCATATCTCTGGCAGTAAGGTAGAAACTGGTGATACAGCTTTGTGTAGCATGTGTGTTACAAGGACACATCTTTGTGGGAAGTAGGATGTGATGCTAAAATACTGTAGTACTTATAGAAGAGTTCAAGTAACGCTTTTTGGTTTTATATTTTTTACAGAAACATAGACATCAGTGCTTGCAATGTGTCTTTTCTTGAAATTGGTTACATACTTGAAGAAAGTAGCACAGCAGTTCCATGCTCTCTTCTGAGCAGTTGTGTTACATCACTGCAGTCAGATTGGGAATTCTCACTGGAAGTGCAAGCCCTGACTGTTGGTTGGAGATGGTCACTCACATTACAAGTGATGTGTTTCAGTCATCCCTTCCTACACCTAGGAATCCCATCACTTGTTTTGATAATGTTGGTGTTAGGTTTCCAAGTTCTGCTGACAGGTTGAATGCATTTTGCTTTCGAAGCAAATGGGTAGTCACAGCCTTCATCTCGCTCTGTGTTAACTGTGGAGAGCTGTTCCTTCTTCCCATGATACCTGGTAGTACTGGGGAGAAAATGACAAGTGACCAAGGCTAAGTCTGGTTTGGATGTAGCCCTTTGATTGTGCCACTGTTTTGAGTTTTGTTACATTTGCACAGTTTTGTGTTACAACTGTATTTTTCTGTGACTGGGGAGGACTAGCATGCTGATGCCAGTTGCTTAATGAACAATAATACTTGTATTTTGTCATTTGTTTTATAAATTTGCCCTGACGTACACAGTTCTGGAAAAAATAGGCAATAATTACGTTTGAAAGAGAGTTTTGAAAGAGGATCTTTTCTTTGAAGTATAGTTACCAATGTTTCTACATGGCACAGTTGCAGCTTGTGTGTGCAAAGCAGTAATGATTGAAATTAATTTGAAATTAAAGTGTGAGTCCATTATTATTTGACCAAAAGACCCAACTTGTGCAGTCAAACCAAACCTAACAGCTCAAATGGTGCATTATTTGTACTTTAGAACTAAGGAAATACCCAGAAGTGGATGATTGATGGGTCGTCTGAATTGTTTTTGCATTGCATTTGGGGGGTTAAGGAGTCATTGTCACAGAATTAATTGTTTGGGGCTTTTTTCGTTGTATTAGCGCTGAAAATGAAAAAAATATTGAAAATAAAGACTAGGATGTTGAAATAAAAAATAACTTGTTGAGCTGGTGTTTCTTAATGTTGCATCATGACATCAGTAGAGAAACGGGGGAGTTTTTCATAGTGTGTTTTGGTTCCGATTTCTACAAGTGTGTGCCTCTATTCATTTGTGAAGTTGTATATGCACACATATAATTTGACTCGTGGAATTTCAGTCATAAAAACTTTAATAGCATTGTCAATATCCCTATATGCCTTGTATTGACCACCAGAGAAAGATATTAGGTAACAAAAATTAACATTTCAATAAGAAGCCCACCTAAATACTGCATGGAGGACAGTCAGATGTGTTTTGTTAAGTGCTGTGGTGGCCAGGATCCATTGGCTAGGATCCACTTGAAAAATCAGATTAAAAGTTCTTGTGCTTGACAAATCCAATGTCATTAGTTTAAAAATTCCCTGAAGGCTAGTATTGTAATTAGATGAGCCCAAAGCATGCAGCAGTAAATTTCATTTTCTTCCAGGAATGACCAGCAGCATCTTTAAAAAAAGAAAACATTGACTGATTCTTGTCAGATAGAGTAGCCACAGTAGGAAAAAAGAGTTTTCCAGGAATAAATGTGACAGCTGAAGCCATGGCACCTCATGGTGAATGGAGTGGATCAGCCACAGCCTGGTGGGAAGCAGTGTGGTCTGTAAGGATCCTGCTGAAAAAATGCTCAAAAGTGATAATTCACTAGGTGCCTTCTATCGAGGGCATCGGATATTACATGCTGAGCAAAATAGTGTTAAAAAAATTACAAACCCAGCAACTCCCTTTGGATCCTGATTGTCACAAAGGGCTTATGTCCATCTTTGAGTGGTTCCTTAACCTCCCTCTCTCAAGAGTGTGTGAGCTTCGTAGTGCTAGGCTGCAGCATTCCAGCTCCAGAAGGTGTACTTGTTCAATGGTGTGGTTTTTTTATTTAAGAGGTGTTTTTAAAAGGCCAATCTGCTTGGTTGATCTTTTTATTCTCCTGTATGATTACTGATTTGAGTCTGTTTTGAGTAGTTTGATAAAAGAGATTTCTCCTACTAGAAATAAGGAATAGAGATTGTAAATGTATCATCTCTAAAATGTAGCCATAACTACATGAACCCCGTATTTTATGCTTCTTGCTTCATTGCTCTAATAAAAATGTCTACATTGTCTTCAACAACAGAAATATCACAGTAATGGAAATAATTTTCCAAATATTTGTATTGTAAAGGAAAATATGAAAAATACAACAGTAGTGCTCTCTGAGACTTGCAGAACTTCCCCTGGGGTCAATAAGGCAGGGGCTGTACCTGCTGAACCTGAGTGCTGTCACAGGGTTGTGGCACTGTTCATGTGTCAGAGGCTCCCTGGCCTGCCTTGGGCCAGCGGCAGCAGCCTGAACAGAGCACTGCTAAGGGAAAGCCATGGGCTTGGGTCTACCCCAAAACAGATGAGGGGCAAGACAACCCTGTTCGTGAGACAAGAGCATTTAGCATGTCCTCTCTGCTGCATGGCTTCAGCATCTGGCCCCTGGCCTGTTCTCATACAGGTACAGATGTAGCTGTAGAGATGCTGCTGCATATGTCTGGATAAGAAAGAGCTCCAATTGAAGGCTGTTTATCTAGAGAAAAAAAAGAAGCCACTGTCACTTAGAAGAAAGCAATGCTTAAGGAAGCTTAGTGCATATTGTTGTTTCGTATTTGTGTGTCTGTATAAAAAAATAAATACATGTACACACACATTGTTTCATATAACAACCGTCTTCTTATGTTTTGAATAATGCCATGTTGAGCAATGCCCAGACCTTCCCAAAATGCTGCTAGGATCTTGTAAGTGTGTGTAGCCAAGTATCATAATTAGAGTAAATGTCACAGTTCTTGGTTGCCTTACATGGTGTTTTTGTGTCAAATGTTCACCTAATAATCTCTGAGTGTGTAGATATGACATCACTTCTCTGTTTCATTTCCTAAAATGTGTTTTAACTTCCTTGGAATGAAATGACTTTCAGCAAAATGTAACTTTGACCTAGCTCAACTTCTATGAACAAGTCCTATTAACTTGAGTGTGTGCTGTGAACTTGCTCTGAGCTTGAGTAATATGTCTTGTGTTGGGCTGCTAAGTTGACAGGCTGATATTTTTCATTATGAAACTATAGGTTAGCGTAGAGAGCCACTGCAAACACCGTGGTGCTGCTGCTCAGCGATGTAAATTGTCATGCTCCTTAATGTTCCTCAGAACTCTTGATACTTCCCATTTCCTGCCTCAGTTTCAGTGTCATATATTTAGCTGCACTGAACAGTGTAGATGTGTCTTTTGTTCCTGATACCAAAGATGCAGGCTTTTTCATGCTTGAGAGAGAGGTTTTGTGGTCTCCTTTCTCTGTAGGCATTGTGTGAAACATACTGTATATTGCAAATTATGGAAGGCTGCTTTTTTATAGAGTTGATTTGTGGATACCTTTATATTAAATAGGTAAATAAAGTCAAATTGTCAGACTTCATGCTCTAAAAGGTGGACTAATAACCATGTTAACATATCATGTTATCCTTAGTTGCATTCATTGAATTTGGTTGGGCATTTTTTGTTTACTGTATTGGGTGTTGGGTTTAATTTTGCCTGGTAGTTTTAAGAATACTCATTTCCAGTGAGATCTAGTATCTTTTAAAAACTGACTCACTGTTTTGGAAGAAATATTTGCTTTTTATGTTGTTTCATTTCCTCTTAATACTGATGTTGATACTGACTGTGTGTAAAGGCATAGACTTAAGTACTGGGTTTCTACTTAAGGTAAGTCAATAGGTAAAAGGCTTTGGCTTAGATACATTACAAATAAGTCTGGTTTTGATTTATGTTGAGCTTAATATAACCCTTGCCCTATCTTGATAGGGTAAATCACTAACTGGAACAATTAACTGCCAAGGCTTTAAGAACATGAAATCGGGAGGTTCTTAAACCTTGCTTATGCTTATCTTGGGTTTTAAAGAGTCTGAAGTACCATAAATAAAAGACGTGTGTTCAACACGTCTTGGCATCAGCATCAATTGTCAACTGTACAAAGGGTATATAGGAAGTCAATATAATGGGCACTTAGGACTAATGCATATATTTAATTTTTCTTTTAATGGGAGAACTGCCGTGGATTGGCTTGAAAGAAGCTTTTTTTTCATACTCTGTAGGTCATTCCTAGACTGGTGGGTTTTGTTTTGTTTTTTAAGTGATACAATCCATTTTGAATCTGTTCATGGAAGAAAATGTAAGTCTCAGATTTTGTGCACGTCACTATGTCTCCTTTTCAAGGTTTGTGTTGTTATTGTCACCATAGAAGTGCTTTTCTTTCTGGTACTTTGATAAAAATTCAGCCAAACAAATGGGAGGCTGTGGTGGAGGAACAAAGCAGGAGCACTGATGAGCTCTCAGTTACTCAGTCTGGAAAAACAGAAATACTTCTCATTAAGTCTTTCTTTAGTGTGATTTCAGGGGTACTTTTTACTCTAATACATGGATATTTTTCTGACATGTTGTGATTTTTAAATTAATTACATCCCTTTATTATGCATAAGACAGTTTGGGCTATCTATATATTAAACAAAGACTGTTATCTGAAATATGCATTGATTAACCACATGTGAAACAGTTCTGTGTTGACTTAGTGTCTTAGCTGGTTATGTGTCATTTGGAAAACAGAAAGTAGGCTTGAAAGAGTAAAGGATTTAGCTTTCTACAGGATGTGCTTCATGACTTGTGGCTGTAAGTCAGATGCAAGCAAACTTTATTTGTCAAATAATTATTTTGATCTTAATTTGCAACCCCAACATAAATTGATTAATGTTTACTCATGTAAGTAGCCCATGAAAAATCAATGTTGGAATCATTCCTTGCTAGTACAGAGCGGGTTGTGAAGTCTCTCCCTGCCCCTGCAGTCTGGACAGCAGCAGGGCCAGGACAATTAGGATCCATGGAGTATCACAGCAGAGTCTGCTTGTGTGCCTTCCTGCTGCCGAGGATGGCTTGTCCTTTTGATCCTCCTCTATCCAAAATACGTTTGGAATGCAAATGTCGTTTGTTAGCTCTTGGGAAACCAGTCATGAAATTTTTTACTTTCAGACTGGCAACTTAAGACCAGCGTGGATTGTTGAAGGCTAGAAGTTGTGTCTTTTAAGGGAGGAGAAATTAAGGGAGGTTTTGCATCCTGTGGAGTAAAAATGAGTCTTCTCAACTGAGTTCTGTGCTTAATGATTTGAATAAGGGAAAGTTGTCTTGTGTATAGTAGTATTGTTTTTCTTACTGTTTTTGCACTTGCTGAGGTTTACTGGAAAAGGAGATGCTTGTGTGCCTGATTCCAGCTAACGTAGATGGGTATAATGCTTAATTGGGCTACTGTGATTTACACTTCTTAGATCAGGCCAAGTACAGCTTAAATTGTTAAGTGGATTAATGGGATGTAATCTGCTTTGATTGGTGTATCTGATCAGTTTTCCTTCATTCTGTGCAATGTACTAAGCAACTAGTTGAAAAATTTGGTGAAATGTGGTTTGCTGCAGAAAACCAGCAGGAGTATTGCATGATATATTCACATTTCCTATATATGGGGAGAAAGTTTTCTCCTATGAATATTCTACTTTCTGGATATCTGTGTTACTGCACATGCTCTCTTATCTTTGTAAAATACTAGATAAGTTTGAATGAAGACATTTTATCTCACTAAAATGTAAATAGAGGTAATAATATTTTTGTAGGTTTTTACTTAAAAGTTCAGTTCTTCTTGTTGTTACTCACCTGAAATTAAAAATAGTCCATGTGTGATCTCTTAGAGCATGAATGTTCCAAGATGTAGTTAGGTGCTATAGCCATTCATCTGCAGGTGATAGTTCACTTATCTGTAGTTTGTAATAAGTAGCATGGCTTGAAATCTGAGGTGAACAGAGTATCACCTATTTTACAGTTAAGAAGAACTGAATTTTAAATTCTCAACTGATTGAAGTTTTTCTCCATTATTCGCACATGGAAAAGTCCCAGGGAATAAAGAGCGAAAAGTGTTTATAACACTGCGCCTCTTGGACTGTGCAGGAAAAATTTTTGTATAGGCTTTTATAGTGGAAAGAATGAGTTGGACTATGAACTATCCCATGGGTGTGTGGATCTGACAAAATGCAGTTAGCAAGGCCCAGGATTAGTGCTTGAAGAACTGAGGATAAAATGCCCTTGGTGGTAAGGATTCAGCTATGGAACAGTCTTCCAGATCAGATCAGTGAAATCTGAACTCCTGCAAATGCTTCCAGATTTTGGGTTTTGAGGAAGCCCTTTCATGACAAGTGATGTCTCAATGCAAAAAGCTTCCTCTTGCTGCCCTTATCATAGAATCATAGAATGTTAAGGGGTTGGAATGGAACTTAAAGATCATCTAGTCCCAACCCCCAAATTTATCTCACTTTCAAAAAGCATGTAGTAAAATAATCAGTGCTTTTGTTCCTTAAATGTGGCAACCTCTATTAAATCTGTTAAGGGATTCACTATTGCCTTTGATTTACAAATACTGTAATACTGGTCTTGGGGGTGGCATAAAACCCAAACCCAGCTTACATCTTCCTGCCTGCTGTTGAAACTTAGGATAGGAATGTAATGGATCCCCCAAACACAACCAAGCTTCGTAAGTATCATACTTTCCTAGAAATAGTCTTCTCTAAAGAGTTATGCCTGGCTTACCCTCCAATTTTTGAGTGATAGTTCAACCATTATGGTACTAATTATTTTAAATTCAACTTCCTTACTGTAAGGGTCCAAGTGTTTTTATGTAATATTACATTTTGAAATTCTTTTCCCCCTAATTATCGTTTGTGTGTGTTTAAGAAGGCATTTTAGTTGGAGAACCACAGAACTCTAATCAATTTAACCACAGAACAGGAACAATTAGTGTTTTAAGACTATATGTTCTGAAATGTCATGTATCCATTATCTTTAAATTATTCTTTTGATTGCTTTCTTTGAAGTTTTCCTATCTTACCATCTTATATGTCCCAAAGTGCTTTCTCTTCTTATTTCCTTCCTCTGCCAATCTCTCTCTCTGTTTTGTCTTCAGGCATCCCTGCAATTTTCTCATGATTCTCATCCCTCCTCAGATCTCCAGTAATTTTGGATTTCTGCAGTTGTCTGCATACACATTCATAATCATGCCATTGGTCATACTTTTCATACATTTCTTTTCTTTTTGGTTTAGTAAAGATGGGAGCCTGGAGAGTGAAGAGAAGTTTTGATTACCCTTGCATAGGATAATAGAAAAAAAGTTCGTTAGAAAGAAATATTGTGGTTGTTGGGGTCACCTCTGAAAACAGCCTTGCTGGCCAGCTGTGGGACTGTCAAAACTGGACTAAAATGAGGGTTGTATTCAGAAAACATGAGACGTGATTAGAATTCAGCTCCATCTCCCTTTTTCCTGGTCTGTAGCAGATGCCTTGGGTCACCTTTTTTATCAGCTGCTGAACTCTGCTGGTGCGGTAACATTTTTTAAAGATACTGCATCTGAGAGACTGAAAGTCCTTGATGTCAGATTTTCTCCCATGTGTCAGGAAAGGGTGGCACGTAGGAGCTTTTGCTTTCACCCCCAGCAGCTCCTGTGCATTGGCAATGAGGAGGAACATTCACTTGAGATTTTTTGCCTCTCTTCCTTGATGGAAGAGTGGGATGCTGCTTTCCAAAACAAGCAAATGGAGCAAGGACTGATCAGGATCAATCTGCACACTCATTTGCTTCAGCTATGGTTATGGCTTTTTTTAGCAGTTGGAGTGAGTTTTACTGGTTTTTTTATAGAACTTAGCCATAAAAGATTAAGGTTAGTACCAGGACTTTTTTTAGTCTCTTCAAAAAATTAAAAATATAGTGGTACGCCCACACACAGAATACTAATTTTAGTTAAGATTTTTTTAGCAAAATCATTAAATTGTTAGAGCCATTTCTGAGCTGAGAACACATTTGTAAAATTTTTAAAATGTTTTCTGCATATGGTAATTTTAAGCATCAGTCTAGAATGGTCCACAATGCTTTATTAGGTTTTGATAAGTAATTTTATCAGAAGCCAGGAGTGTGAGTAATAAGCAAATGTAAGTCATTTATATGTACTTAGGCAGACATAATTGTTGCAGAAATAGAAGCACCACTAACATGCAGCAACTGAGGCACCTGAATAATGAAAACCCTTTTCTGTTTATTTTAGGACAGTGATACTTTAATTGCATCTTCCCTTTGAGCTCTTTGACACAAACTAATTTGTTTGAATTACTGGACAACATAATTCCTCTGGCACTTAAGATGTCCGGAAACCTTTTGTATTCCCTTTTGCTTTGTTAGCTTTGAATATTATTATTAGCATCAACATGTAGAAACTCTGCATAGGCTACCTTCACTGTCATAACTGATCTCACTGAAATGTATTCGTGTCTCAAATTCTGTATTTTGATGCTTTTGGCTTTCCTATCTAATGTTCTTGTTGGAATCTGCTGCTCACAGCAGAGAATTTAAAAAGTAGCTATACAAAGATTTCCAGTGATTAACCTGTGTCAGTGTTCTCTGGTCTTCTGGTCTGCCCGAATTCATATGTTGCACTTGGACTGCGGTTGTCTCATTTGAGGCACAGAATTATTGGCCCTGCTCTTGACTTGCTGTTGTACTCGATGAGAATTTAGCATTGGGTAACGCTTAAAGAGCAGCAATGGAGTTGCAAAATAACATACCAGGTATATAATTCAGACCAAGAGATCAGTTAGTAACTTGAGATTCTTTTGGGAATCTGTGGAGGCAAACAAGCAGTTTCGAGGGAGATGAACCACTTCTGCAAAATCACAGTTTCGTTGTAGATACTTGGTATAGCCTGATGCTTAACACTGTGTTGCTCTACAGTAATACTTGGTTGCCAATTAACAGCTTTTCACTGGGAGATAGAAAAGTAGAAGGAATGGGAAGAAGAGAATTTTGAAGATGTAGTTCAACAAAACGGATTGGATCACAAAGATTAAAGAATAGCACAAGAAAGCATCAGGCTTATTGAAAAAGGGAGCAATTTAAGCAAGATTAAGTTTGTTGCCAACCTTAAAGAATCCATACATTTTCGTTTGTTTTCATTAGAAGCCTGGGATGTAAGCTGACTTAATTGTTTAGCTACTTAGGAAGTGGAAACTGCAATTATTTTGGTCAGTGGATGGAAGGTTTGTCAGCTTTTGTGGTTCAAAAGGAGCCTCTGAGATAAGTATCTTGAAGCTATTAAAGTCAGAACATTGAAAGGCACAGGAAATATAAGTAATATTTTATAATTATTGTATTTCCAGTTGCATGACTGTTACCTTCTCTGTGCAGTTTTGTGAGGATAATTAAGTAGCCCAATGTTTTGAAAAATTCCAAGGAAGATGAGTAACAGCTCACATGTAGCAGACACCCATGATGTTTTTTCTATTAGCATTCAGTGGCCCCTACTCTCCCTAGGGCTACTGGAATGTATGAAACTTTCCCTAGTGGCTGTGTTCAAGGCCAGTCCTTATTGCAAAAGTGAGAGAAAGGACTCGGGGGGAGGAAAGAGGCAGAATTTGACTGGAAATAGTGTAACTATTGGTTCCCTAAAGCTACCTTTGAAAACAAACCCAAAATGTTTGCTGTTGTGGTGAGAACCTTTTATTCTGTCTTTGCTTTGCTTTCAGCATGGAGGTGAAATGATACTTGGCTTTGGACATACTGTTTTTCGTGTCAATGCCTTCATGCAGTAACTGTGTAAGGGAAGACTTTTCCTGCTAGAGGAAAGCTATGGATAACTTAATCACATTTCAGCCTCCTGACAAGTTGCAGGTGGTGCTCTGGCTGCTCTTCCAGAGAACAGTGACTCATCATGACCTACAGCAGGGTTAAGGTACAGGTAGGCTCACATTGTGCTGAGTTTTAGTTGAACTAAGACATACACTTGAGTTTTTTTCCACAGTGTTTTCTAGACAATGAAATGCACTCAGTTGTGATTCAGTAAATGTTGTTCTTTTTGGACCGAAATGCCAAACTTGTTAAAATGCTTCTGGATTCTTTAGGAGAGGTCTTTAAAATACTTTATATAACTTACTGTAATTGTTTTATAAGGTGTTTCAGAATAAGGAAAATAAATGTTGTGAGATAAAACTTGGGGTGTGGGGGAGGAAGCGAGGGTTTAACTGACTGAGAGCAAAAAAGTAAGTAGCTACTATGCTTGGAAGGAAAGATCAGTAGGGATGATTTAGCAGTTTTGCGTGTTACTGAAGACTGTTCACTTTACAGTACTTTTGTGACATGCAAAAATTTGCTCTAGATGTGGGTGAATTTTTTTTTTTAATTGCAAATTGTTTTCTTTGAAAAAATCTTGCTTTGTTGCTTCTTATAAACAAACCAAGCAGTCATAGGATGCTTCTAGTAATTTGGTGGGAAACAAAGATCATGTCACTGGCTATGATTGAACGAGGCAAATTTGGACCTTAATAGCTGATTGGTCTCCAAGGCATTTAGTCTTAGTAGGGGGATGGAAAAGAACATTGGAGTTCATCTAGAATTTGGTTGTAATGCATGTTTTTGTGTTGCTTCTGTAGTGTGCATGGTATAAACCATACTCATTTTTGAAAAGTTCATTTCTTCTTTTAACGTCCCAGGATTATCTGCCCCAGACCCCAAGTTAAAGTAGTATCATTGGCTCCAGGTCAGGATGGTTGCGGTCATCTTTTTTTTCAGGGAACACATTAAGTACTATCAGATACGTTTGTATTTAATATATTTATGAGGCATTTATGTTAGTAATAGTTTTCAGAACAAGAAATTGTATAAGGGAATTTATGTAAGTTTTAAAATATATTTCTGTTATAGTTGATCTTTAGACACATGAGAGGAACTGCAAAGCAAAAATTAAATTTCATGTCAGAAACTGAGAGGGTCTTGCACACCTTATTTTGCACTCTCTCAGACTTCTTTCCTCATTTTCATATGGACCTTTCAGGCAGAGGCTTAGTGCAGGACTGGGATTCTACATAATATTATTTATTAGAAAGTGTGCTTATCACCCTTCAAAAGGTGGCTACTTCTGTGGTAGAAATGGGTGACTGAAAATTGGGAGTGTTACATGTAACTCTCAGGTTAGAAGGAAATGTAAACTCAGGTCAGAAGGAAAGAAGGTATTGTCCTTGTCCTGAAAAAAGTTGCCAAAGAATTGTTGGCCAAAATTGAAACTAAGCAATAAATCTGTGCTTTATAATGGAGTGTATTTAAGACCTGAACTGTTTTGAAGGTGAAATCCCAAATCATGCAAGTATCAAAGCATACTTTTGAGTCCAGTTTGGCAGAATGCTGAAGTGCTTACTTAATTTCCATAGATGCTTAATCAGATGCCTGGGGGAGAGCTGCAGTTGCAGATGTTGAGAAATTTAAGTCAGGCTCCTTCTTCTTTTGAAAATCAGCTCTATTTTTACAAAACAGAATCCCTAGATTATCTTTTAAAAGCAGTTTCTTGTAAGGATTTTTTTCCCCCTAGAGAAAAGGTTTTAAATAAAAAAAAAAAGAGAGAATTTCCTTCTGAAATGGAGAAATATGAGTATGGATGAAATGAATACTAGAGCTTCCCATCGTTGAAATTACTTTTGAAAACAAGCACAGAGAAGTTTAAGTGTGTTATTGCTCAGAAGAGTCTTCTGTTATTTTCTTGTTGATTGCTGTAGATGCCTGTGTATTAAAATGCTAATATTTTGTCCAGGTTAACCTTTATTTATGATGTGCAATTTTTGATTGACTTATGCCTTGTGTGATATGCCGTATGTGAAATGCAGGTGAATGTTCTTTTTTGTGGTTTTTGTAGTGTTTGGGGTTTAATAGGATTACTGGGGCTTTAGCCTGAGATCCTGCAAGTCAGTAAATCAGTGTCAGCTTGGTGTCAGGCAGGTACAATACTGACCACAGGGGCATTAGAGTGCACAGTTGTGAGCTTAGAAACCAGCAGCAGAACCGTGGTCAGTAATGCTCAGGGCCTGGCTCTTCTTAGGGGTGATATCCTCAGACAATTTGTGTAGCAGAGAAAAGCAAAATAATCCTTTATCCCACTCCCTGCTCCCTAGCCAAAGCACAGGCTGAAATGCAAACCAGAGATTTAACAGTCTAACTGGATGAAAGATTCTGCTCCTGCACTAGATCTGAACATCAACAGTCAAGTGGATCCCTGTTTATTTATATGTTTGTTTAAAGTGTTCTGCAGGTTATCTGGGAACTTTTGTCTAAGAAACATGGTTTGGGTATTAAAAGGTACCACCTTCTCCCTGTGGTTCACAAGAACAAGTGAAGAAACACGTTTGTAGATCAAGAGATGGAGACTCCAGGAAGAAATGCTGTTCACTTCACAACCTTTATATAAGTTCTTCCAGAGATAAACTGAGGCTTCCTCTTTATGAACACACCATGTGACAAGGATTCGCCCTCTGTCTTTCCCAATAAACTGTTCCAAGGTTCAGCTGCAGTTACTGCTAGGAAATTGCAGACTGTTTCAAGGTTGAATTGATGCAGCTTTAATTGTTAGCTCCTGGATTCTATTGCATTACTATCAGCAAGTTTGAAAAGGTCTTGCTACCAGATCTGCTTCTCAGAGATTAAGTGCTTATTTCTGGTAATCAAATGACCCATCAGTCTTCTCTTGATTTAGCTGACATGGGCAGGGCTCCCTGAGACCTCAAAAATGGAAAAAGCAGCTAGGAGAGGAAAATAAATGGTGTATGATGATAAGAGCGTACGATGTGAAGCAGGTAAGATGATATTTATGAAACATGTCCCACTGCAGAGACAGAAACATTGAGAAAATACAAGACGACCTTTAGGTCCTTTCCCAAGCCCTTGAAGTCCTCCACGTGAAACGGTGCCTGGTGTGCATGGTGGTGGTGCCAGTGTGGATCTTAGCCAAGCACTGCATTGCAATTTTCCATGATTGCCTTTGAAGCGAAGACCATAAAACAGGAAGGTGTTAATACAAACTTACAGCTTGGCTGAGACCCTGGGAATGCTGCTTCTTGGAATTAGTACTTAGGATATTAATCCACATGTTCTGTTAAGAAAAATAGAAGAAATGTCCAGCATATAAAAATGTTTAAATACTTTTTCCCCCTCCAGCAGTATTGACTTCCCATGTACATCTGTATCCAGTGTTGATTTAAGCTCTAATTTTGGGGCCTTTTTTGTGCAAATTTTCATTACATGCATTGTGGATGCACAGAGTCTGCTTGCACAAAAAGAGCTGTAATGTTGTAATCCTCTAAATTGAAGGATTTGTAAGGTAGCAGAGGAAGGACTAAGAATAGCTCTAGAAAAATAGTGATTGAAGGTTGCTACTACCAGAACCATTCATCCAGCCTGCAGCCCACTCTCTCTCTGTGTGATCTGCAGCTGTGCCAGAAAATGTGCTGTATGAACAGTTTGGCCAGTTGTGGCCTGTTCCCTGTTTTTTGGCTCAGCTTCAGAGTGAATCAGGAGGTGTGCACATGTTCTCTGGTGAAATAGCCCTTCCAGAAGTGCTGGGGGCATGTAACCCAGTAATTATGTATGGACAGACTTTGCTGCACACATGCCTGCCCAAGGGACAGAGACGAAACGCAGGATTTGGTCTTCCATTGGTACTGGAAGAATCTCAGGTGTCTTGCCTGGTCAGGAAGACTGCGTATACTGCATTCTCCTCCTGAGTACAGATCAAAACTTTGTCTACCCTTGTTTGATGAGGTAATGTCAGTGAATCTCACCTCCCCAGGAACTGTGTATGTGATGCGTTCTTTCTCCAGCCTGTGTCATGTAGAGAGGCAGAATGAGAGGTTGGATTGAATTCTGTCCTCAGAAGCCAATTCTGTGGCAGTTGCTGCGTCTTTCAGGATCAGGACCTCCGAGTGGACTTTATACAGTTTTCAGGTGTCATTTGTCTTTTTGTCGTATCTTAAAATTTATTTACTGCATTCCTCTGTTTTCCTTGTCCTTCCTTCTACTAGCTTTCCTTTTATGTCCTTTTAGCTTTTTCCAGTAATTATTAGCTCTGATCCCACTGCTGTAACATTTTTTTTATTTGAAAAAATTGCAACTCGGCTGATGATGCCTGGAAGCAAGCCAGTAAAGGCTAAAGAATGAGTGGAAACAAAGTCTGCCCAAGTTTCCTCATTTGGAAATGAAATGCCTGACTAGGATCTCATCAGTTTGATTTTTTTTTTTTTTTTTTTTTTTTTTTTTTTAATAGAAGCTGGATTTTGACTGTAGGGTGATATTGGTGAGGATGTCCATATAACACAAGCCTCTCAGATACCTGTTTTTCCTTGGCATGTGGAGTTAATGGCACACCATTTGATGCTCTTACCATGTAGATTCATAGAGTCATTTACGTTGGAAGACCTTTATGATGACGAAGTCCATCCATTAACCCAGCACTGCCAAGCCCACCACTAAACCATGTGCCTATGCACCAGTTCTACACATCTTCTAAATACCCTCAGGGATGGTGACTCAACCATTTCCCTGGGCAGAGGGTTTCAGTGTCTGACAACTCTTTTGGTGAAGAAATTTTTCGTCATATCCAATCTAAACCTCCCCTGGGGCAGCTTGAGGGCATTTTCTCTTGTCCTAATCCTTGTTAGTTGGGAGACCAGCCCCAACCTGACTACAACCTCCTTTCAGGCAGTTGAAGAGAGTGGTAAGGCCCCCCACGCCTCCTTTTCTCCTCCTTTTCTCCAGGATAAACTCCCTCAGCCACTCCTCATCAGATTAGTGCTCCAGACCCTTCATCAGCTCCAATGCCCTTCTCTGGACATGCTCCAGCCTCTCAATGCCCTTCTGTAGTGAGGGGCCCAGAACGGAACAAAGGGTTTGACCCTCAGCAATGCTGAATGTTTAAATAAATTCATGCTGCCTTCACTCGTATTGGGTGTTTTGTCTTCATCTGCGTCACCCTAAGAAAACAAAAAACATATTGCACAACACTGGAAGGAGGAAAAATACTTTCTATTTTTTTTTTCTGTGTGGTTTTGTGGTGTAAATAGTATGGCAGTGCAGCACCGTTGAAATTAGGAGTTACTTGCTAATTAGTTAAATATACCCTAAGCTAATTTTAGTTCAAGTCCCTAAGTTTGTTCAAGTCCCCATAAGAGCATATATTTGGTGTAGAGCTGTTAGGGAGTGGAAGGTGAGTGTGTTGGGAAGACAGGCCAGGGAACTGCCAGGCTTCTCCCGTGCTCCACAACAACCCCCATCACAGGGTGGAGGCAAACTGTTGGATGGATGTGTTTGCCTCAGAGAGGGGAGTAGAGCACTAGAAGCAAACACCGTTAATAGCATTAACTTTATATTTTACACTGGTACCGCGTTTGTACGTACTATACAAAGTAAGAGGCTCCATGTTTTTAGGAAATCCCAAAGGTATCAGGAAATTTGATGTACATGTAGTTAAGGAAGCTTTGTTAGCTGAAATCAATTTTTTTGTTGAGTGGGAGTTTTCAATGTTTCTAAGTCTTGTGAATTTTCTATCTTTTTAATTGTATATCAGTAGGGAAAATGGACATGCTTCAAAATACTGTAACAGCTAATTCAGCTCAGAGAAAGTCACCTTTGTCTTTTACTGCTTTGTTTTCAATGAAATGCAAACTGGCTTTCAGGTTGATGGTAATACCACAGACATATTGCAAATAGGAGATTATATTATAAAGACTATGGGTATGTGTTATTAGATAAACTTAAGGCTTTGGTCTAGAAGGAATTCTGAATCAAACTATATAAGCTTTACAATGAAATGCAGGTGAATGTGAGATTTAACTCAGGGTTAAGCTTTAGAAACATTTAACTTGGATTACGAATTGAGTGATTTTAAAGGTTAAGAGAAAAAGTGTAACTTTGGTTAATGGACTGTTTAATCATTGTATCAGAGCTTCCTTTACTTTCTTCTGGAATCATCCGAGTTTGTCAGGTTTCTTTTCTTGTTTGGAGAAATTCAGGACCAGTGTCTAAGATTTGACAGAATAATTAATTTTTGGATAATTCATTAGTCTGTAAAAAGGGCATGCTGCAGTATTTGGCAACTGACTTTATTTCTTCTTGAAATTAGTATGTTGGGAGATAACAGACTAATTAATATATTCAGTATCATTTTAAAGATAAACTAAAACCATGATGAACTTTGAACTTTTGTGTAAGAAAATACATTTGTATTGAAGTGAGGGAAGGTGACCCATCTCTTTTAAAACTCCCACTAGAACTGGTTTTGCTGCACAGTTGTTCCTAATGGAGATTCTGAATCTGGGATTAATGATTTTTGACATGGCTTAACTAAATATAGGTCTTTTGGGGCCTGAAAACGGCAGAAAAAAATCCGTGTGTTGTTTCTGTTTTTGTGTGTGTGTGTTTTTTCTTTTTTTTTTTTTGTAGGTGAGGA
>VZTE01001920.1:2270514-2303608 GCA_013397775.1 Eulacestoma nigropectus
TTTTTTTTTTTTGTAGGTGAGGAATCACATTTAACTGTATGCTCCTGATTGCAGTCTGTAGTAAATTCGTGAGAGTTTCACAGTAACAAGATCAGTGAATCAATCAAAGATGTTCTTGTGTTTGGCTTTTGCTGCTGCCAGTGATGTGGCTTCTAATTCATCAGAAAATATGAGCTCTGCTTCTTTATCACTGAGATACCAGATAATTGTTTCTGTAAGGATCTCTCGATTTTCTGTGTGTTTCCCATCACTGAATGAAAGTCTATATTAACTCTCACTGCATGTTATGTTAATTTTTATTTGATGTTGGGTTTTGATTTTGTAGATGTCTGAAATTGTGGCATTGCTCTGATTTCTCAGCTTTTTACTTCAGCATTTGTTGAGGCTAATGGATAACGGTAGCCTTGCAAGTGCTGCTTCAGAGCCTATACAACATAAAGGGAATTAGAGCTTGACCTAAAATGATACCCTTTGTCCTTAGGAAAGGATTTAAAATCATAGAATGGTTTGGATTGGAAGGGACTTTAAAAGGGACCCCGATGCCATTGGCAGGGACTCCTTCCACTAGACCAGGTTGCTCAGAGCTGCTCCTACCTGGCTGTAAATACATCCAGGGATGGGGAGTTCACAGCCTCCCTGGGCAACCTGTTCCAGTGCTGCACCACTCTCACAGTAAGGAATTTCTTCCTTGTAGCTAAGCTAAATTTATCCTCCTTCAGCTTAAGGCCACTGCCCTTGTCCAGTCACTACTCACTACTGTGAAAAGTCCCTCTCCAGCTCTCTTGTGGGCCCCCTTTAGGGAAGGGGGGGAAGGTTTCCCCAGAGCCTTCTCTTATCCAGACTGAAGATCCCCAGCTCTCTCAGCTTGTCTTTATACTTGTTTGTGGACCTGAGAATACTCTATCTGAATCCAAATTTTCTGACTAATGTTGTCTACTACTTTCTACTCTCTTTCCAGTCCAAATTTTAGGTTTGGTGATACACATCCGTAATTTGTGTGCCCACTGACCAATCTCATTTTCTTTCTATATGTGGATGATTCCTGAATCATTTCCCATTGAAGTTTTGTTCTCTGTTCCAAGCAGTGAAATTTTAAGTCCACGTGTCCTTTTTCTGCAAGTCTGTGCATACTTTTATTCTTTCACTGCTGGTGTAAACCCTTCATTGCCACACAGGTCCTGCCCTGCTGCAGTGTGTGGGGCAGGATCACCATAAATACTCCCAGTTCCCTTGTTTGCTAGCATGAGGTGTTTTTTTTGTGGAGTGCTGTTTGTATAGTTCTTATAGTAGCATGCATGCTTCTTGGTGTAAGACTGTAGTCCTCTAATACTGGATAAGCTTTTAAGAGTTATTATTAATCCCTAAACAAAGAAGAAGTTACAGAATTAAACATTTTATGCCTGTGTCCTTCTTGGGAACAAGTTTCATCCTGCCTAACCTCAAGAATAACTTCTTCAAGTTATTCTTAACCTGGATTGTCCTGTGATTCCATTAAGGATGCAGAAAAATAAGCTTTCCACAAATAAAATTTAGAAAAGGCGACAGAGGCTGGGTTTTGCAATGTCTGTGACTAGCCTAGCACTTCTGTCTCCAGGGTGGCTTTATTTGTGAATCTTCACACATCCTCTTCCATGTAAAACTGGGCTGCACAACTGGCATTTAGTGTCGCATGGCTGATGTATTAAATAAGGGAACGGTACTTCAGGCTCTCATGTATAATAATATTTTGTTAAAGTGAGAAAAGACAAGAAAATAAGAGGATAGGTCCCACGTCTGGAGACATAGAAGGGTAGAAGACAGGAGGGAGAAAGAGGATATGAATGGATTCTACAAGTAATAACTTCTAAGGTTTTTATAAAAACAAGCATATTTTTTCAGCTTCTAAGATGCTCTTGGCCTTATGTAAGCTTTCTGAACACTAGGGGAGCTGCTGAACAGCTCAAGGTTTAAAAAGGTCTGGTACGGTGGTAAAGTTTCCACAGTGGAAGTTGGCATTTCATCTGCATTTTTAGCTGTCAGGTGAGAGGAGGATAGTTAGAGCCATTCTTCAGGCACACATAGGGCTCTGCTCTGGCAGAGCTGTGGAGAAAAGATGGCAAGTCCTACCCCGGATCAATATAACTAAGTTTCCACTGACTAGTAGAGAGCCCAATGCTTTCTAAAATGCAGGCTCTAGCAAATGGCACATTATTTTGAGATTTTGCTGTGCTGTTCACCTGCCAGATGCTTTTTATTTTGATAATCATTTATCTGTTTAATTCTTTTTTGTTTATATTCTTCAAGGCAGGAATTGTTTCTCACTCTGTCTGGATAGAGCACCTTGTTTGATTCCTGCTTGGGGACATTTCTTAGTATTTTGACACATGAATATTCCCTGGGCAAGAGGGTATTTTTTTTCCCAAGCCCATTAAAGTTGGATAGGCCAATCTAAATCAAGTGTAGCCTTACATGATGAAATCCAAGTAGGAAGCTTCTCAAAGATAATGCTTAAGGGTGTCCAGTGAATAATGATTTTGTTTGATAAGAGGATTTTTTGTAGTGCAGACTGTTTCAACCCAAGCATCCAAAACATCCAGGACATCCAGGTTTTCACTTCTACCTGCTAGAGAACATGGTTGGGTTTTTCTAAATTTAAAAATTCTTACTGTATTTTTTTCTTAGAGTTTGCTCCCACTGCCCAGATGGCTGCTGTCATACCTCTTTTACCATAAGGAATGTCAAAGTAAGGGATCTTCTCCGTGGTTTTTTGTGGCTCTAGGCTAAGTGAAGGCTTGTGTGAAACCCCACACTTCTGTGATATTTGTGCCACTTGCAGGATGGGTGTAGGATAGCAAATTCTTCCAGGGAAGTGGTCACAGCCCTAAGCCTGGCAGAGTTCAAGCGGTGTTTGCACGACACTCTCAGGTACATGATGGGATTCTTGTGATGGTGCTGGGTAGGGCCAGGAGTTGGACTCGATGATCCTGGTGGGTCCCTTCCAATCCAGCATATTCTATGATTCTATGAAATTTTGGCATAGCTTTGACATCAGAATAGAAATTAAAACTTAAGGCTTGAATTCTTTTCTGCACTTTTAACATGGCTACAGCAAGTGAAGCTTGAGACGTGCAAGGAGCAAAGTCCACTATGACAGTTCCAGGTAAAAAAGTGAGTTTACCTTTGCAGTCATGGAAAAATAAAAAGATTACACTATTAAAAAACTAAAACCCCTCTGCACTTCTGAAAGATTGATGAATTTAACCAGTGCTGAAAATGTATTATCCACTTGTGTAGTGTACAATGTGTATTATCTGCATTTTTTGTCCCTTCTAGTCTAAACAGTTTAGGATGTCACAAGTGAGGTTTCCATGTCAGTGGTTTGAGAGTGCAAGTATATTGTGGAAAGAATGTGAATGAAGAGCAGGGGTCATTCCTTAAACAAAACCCAACAGCTTCTTTGTGACCCCCACTGTTTGTGGACTTCATGCTGAGAAGTTCTAGTTATGGATTCTGACATGGAGTAAACTATGGTGCATCCAGGCACTAGAAAAAGGTCATTTTCACAGAGGTAAAAGGTGACGTGCCAGGTGCTATCACGTAGAAACTGGCACAGCTCCTTGAAAAATCAGTTAAGCTAACCTTGGTTTATGCCAGCCTCAGGTAGACCCTTAAAATGTAGTTAAGGAGTGTTCTTACAAATTAAAAAATATGATAATTGTTTTCAAAGTGAATGGGAAGTTACTGCATGTTATATGTACTTAATCTACTTATCACTCTTAAAGGTTCCAGTTTTCTCCACTGATAATTCATTAATAATGGTGAATATCACATAAGTGACATGCATTTAATTTTAAATTATGAGACTTACTGGGTTGATATATGTGATGTTGGTGAGTGTAATATTTTTTCTTTATAGGTTTTTATTTTTAATATATGAAGGAAAACAATCAGAATCATAGTAATAGTGTTTCATGTTCTTAGAGGACGTAGTAGTACCAGTAAAAGAAGCACAAAGAGAAAATACTACAGAAAATGAAGGGCGTGAGTTATAAAATGTAGCATATTAAATAAAATAATACTATACCGATAAAGGACTGTTACTATATTGCAGTAGGATTAGCCTGTAACTATTGTTACCAGTTTGTCTTCCTTGTCAGCGGAGTTCTTCAGTTTCACTTTGAATTGGAACACTTTATTTAGACATCTCTCATTCCAGCATATTTTTTTACTTGCATGGAAACAGATGATTGTTTTACTGTATCCTATTTTTCTCCAACAATACTTCTACAAGGGATGTCTGTAATTTTGAGGATCTATTTTCTTCCATAATGATGATCTGTCCATCTGTTTCCATGTGGGGTTCTTGTGCATTGCCATTGTTATAAATACCAGTGAATGCAGATGCTGCAATGACTCACTGATGGTACATGTTTAATCTTTAAGTATCTCCGGACTATTACAGTGTTGCAGGCTTCATCAATACATCAGATAGATGTTGCAATGTCTTCTCATGGAGGTCATCCTCAAAATAATTATTAGCACGTGGTAAAAGCGGAAGTGAGTGTGTTCTACAGAAATGAAGAGTGATAACGAGAGTTTTAATATCATTTCCACTACACCAGTAGAATTTCCTGAAAAATAGCATTAGAAGAGTTAAGTAGCAGCTATCAAAAGTATTTATGTATGTCACTCACTGAAAATGGTTTTCCATTTAATCCTAGAAAAAATAGACATGATATATCAAATTTGATGAGTGTACTGGTAATTTAGTTTGAAGGCAAATCCCTCTTCAAAAGGAAGAAATGATTTGTTCTCCACAATTGTATTTAGGAACCTAAACCTTGGGATAAATGACATAAAGTTGTATGAAAAATTCTCCTGAGAGCTATTAAATATTTTTGGAAGCTTAATTCTAACAAATTGACTATTACAAGCTTCTTGCTTCATCCTGGCACTATTGAGTTTAATTTATATATAATATCTAGGAATCTGTACCTGTGTCCAACTCAATTTGAACACATGCCATGAGTTTTTTCTAAGTGCTGCATAAGATTTGTGTAATTAAACATTGTAAGTACATTAGTAAACATGGATCCATGTAATGTTGGTAGATGAGCTTTGTAAGAGTAAGGGCCTCTACTGCAAATAGAAAACATCTTAATTTCTTATTTAGTTGAGCTTTTGAGTTTGATATTAAAAAAAAATATTACAGCTTCAGCCCTGGTAATTTCCATTTGTATATGTGTCTGTATGAATATGTGTATGCGTGTACACACACAGCCTTTCCATTTTACAACAGAAACTGGAAGTCCCAAATCCAGACACGGTAGAATGGAGCTGCATGGCAGCTCCCACTGCCTTAGTCAAAGGGGCTAAGGTTTTTAGGACTATTGAATCAGTGTTTAATATTTAAGTAGAAATCATATGAATATTTTCATAACAGTTATGCTCACGTTATGATGTGTCAGAGCACACTGTAGCAGATAATTCATTGCCACAGTGATTGCCACTCCCTAATGCTGAGCTTATGAATGATTTACTCTCCGCAGCAGCAGAAGCGGTGCAAGTTAAGAGCAAGGGCGGCTTTGTGCTCATTGCATTGCATAGCCATGCTCAAAACAGCTTCAGTGTCACGCTATTGTTTTTGCTATGCTCAGGAAAATACCTTTTAGAAGTGTGAGTATGACAAGGAGAGAGTGAAGGATGCTGGAGCCAAGCATTCCCTCCTGAATGCTCCGGTGCCACGCAGTTCAGAAGCCCTGGTTAGGGGAAGGGAAAGCCTCCAGCAGCCCCAGGGCACAGAAGGAGGGAGAAGTGAGGGCTCATACAATGAAGTAGTGGGCTCTGAAAGGAATTAGCAAAACATCTCATGAGGAAAGCTTCTTGGAAGGAAATGTAAATATATCTTTTTATGGAGTTTAAACACCCCTGGGATTTACTATCCATGCAATGTCCTATCTGAAACCTCCTGAAATCTGCGACTTTGTGAAAGCAGCTTCAATCTTTTATTCTTTGGTTGGTTTGCCTCTCATGACTTATATCCTTGTGCTGGAAGTTTGTATTTATTTTTTAAAAATGCATAATACCACTTCATTTTATTGTGTATTCTACTGACCTCTTGTAAATACAAATTTCCTTGTGTATTTGGTATTATTTCAGTGTCTTAGTGTCTGAGAGACATTCCTATGTGGAATTCATTCCAATTACAGAGACCATACATCCATTGCAATCCAGCATTACTTAACTGGCTAGTGTGAGCATAAACAGCTTTTATTGAACTGTGGAAATGGTGTTTTATTCTAGATTTGATAGCGTGTGCAACATTTTGGTCTTAAGTGTACAGCTCTTTGAAGGCAGTTTTTCAGACAGCTTGCCGTTGCAGTAATACATAGAGATGCACACAGCATGGTACACATTAAATAAGGTACTGTAATCCTTGTTCTAAAATGTTTATCAAAAAATGACTAATGAAGGTGTTACCATATTGTGTCTGTGTTCTGTTCGAAAGCAATACAGGTACGTACTGACCCAATAATGGGTGATGCTGTAAGTGACCTTAAGAAAAGATCAACGCTGTTGAAAGCATTTGATGGAAGTTCTGATTTCCAATTCCAATCAGTGATGAATTAATGAATTGTTAGTGTTTTAATGCCTTCCTCTTTCTCCTGTCCTCTTTAAATACATTTAGGAAACTAATGTTTCCATAAAGTCAGATTCTTTACTGGGAAAAGGACTAAGACAAAAAAACCCCAAACACTTGAGATAAGAGCCAAATGACTGCTCTACAGTGCTTCTCTCCTACCACCCATAGATGCCTTGATGCAGGATAAAAGTAAATTACTGTTGATTTTTTCCTGATTAGGTTCATTTGTTCTCTTAGATGATTAGTGGTTGATTTCATTACATTATGCATTTACCAAAAGTAGAAAGGAGTCTTCTTAAATCCCAGCTACAATATAGCAGTATTATGATTACATTGAAAAATTCTGCACCAATTCACAATGAATATTTTGAGGAGGTTATAAAAAATTATTTCTTTCCAAGTACAATTTATTTGAGGACAAAGAAATTAATTTACTCCTTGAGAATGCTGTGTCTGCATAATTTTCTGGTTTTTAAAAATTAAATAAGGTGTTACAGTGTTTTCACTAATAAAAATTATTTAAGACTTTCTGAAGGATTGTCACACAGGTTTGATGAGTTGCATAGTAAATGTAGTTATGGTTTTTTGTTTATTTGTTTGTTGGTTTTGGTTTCTGATTTTAAGTCTGATATTAAATCTAATTGCAGACCAAGCTGGGTTTTGTTAGCAGGCTGGACTGGGAGAACCACAGAAATGTGCTGAGGTAGCTCAGAATGATGCTAATTAATGAATGTAGCAGAGACAGGCTGTAATGTGAAGAAAAGATACAAACTTAAAAAATTATAGCATGAGGATGTGAAGTTTCATTTAGAACGGTTGTGCTATTTAAAGCTGTTTCACCTTGGTAGCAAAATGTTATTTTAATTTGCCATTTGGCATGTTTAGTTGGACTGTAAGCCTCTGTTAGAGTTCAGGTGTGGAAGAGCAGAGTAGTCCCTGAAAGCAGTGATCAGCTGTGAGGCAGCAGCACTGAGGTCCTCTGTGGGTCCTTGTGTCCCTTTCTCAGAAGGGTGGCAGAGAGGTGGCAGGGGGTGGCTTTGATGAAGGGGTAAAGGAAAGCAGAAGGGTGCTCAGCCCTCCTCTGGGGAGCTGGCTGAAAGCTGTGCCAGGGCCCTCAGAGAGCTGTGCTGAGAAGGGTTCTCCATCTCAGGTCTGTGGTGACAGAAAATCTGCCAGAGAGTGGAGCAGAGGAAAGGAAAGCCAAGTCAGGCTGGGAGGGAGAGGCAGAGATGGCTGATACTCCCCATAGTGTTTATTTTTTGGCACATATTGTACTAACCCTTTTTATTTCTGTTACTCCAAAAATATGGATCTGTTCAGAATGAAAGACACAGTGCATATGAAGCAATACAGTGCACTACAGATATTAACTACTGCTTTAATAAAGTCAGCGTAGCTATTGTTGGGGAAAACCTGATAAATATTTTGACACAAAAATAGAGAATGTCAGCCACTTACCGTGGGGAGTTTGGCAGTCTTTCCAAATTAGGCAATTTGGACTAGTCTTCCATGATTTTTGGCCAGCTTTGCTGGCACTGTACTGGTTTATCAGAAACATCACAAATAATTTTCTGAGAGTGAATTCTTTCAGAGAAATAAGATGGGACGCTTTTCTTTGTATGGCAGGAGATCATGTATGTAAAAAACTGACCCACGATAAAACAAGTCTTCCTTTTACTTATTTCACTGTGCTCAGATGATCTCTTTTGAGGGCTGGAAGAGTTGCGTGATTAGCCTCTAACATACACAGTCCCTTTACAGTGCATCAAAGGGCCTTAGGAACATGCACTTGATCACTGCAATAAATTTTGGTAATTAGATGCATGGAAAAATGCTGTTCCTAAAAAGTGAATAAAAAGAGTTGAGACTGTTATCTTTAGGAGAAGAAGGAAATAAAGAGAATGCTGAAAGCATGCCAGACTGTGAGTGTGTTTAGTGCCTGTAGCTGTAAATTCTAAAATTCATAAATGCAGTGTGAGATTAAGAGTTTGGGCAAAATACTGATGAGGTCAGGCTAGAACCCAGGTCCTTGACCAACAGAAGCTGGAATGCCTGCCCCTTTGCTTTAAGCTTTTCTCACAAGAAGGGCTGAACAAAAAAGATTATTGTTTGATGAGAAACTATTGTAAAAAGAGTGGGTTTCTCCTGGTAAATGAATTGGGTTTTATCACAAGTACCACACGATTTGAGAGCAGTCCAGTTTAAGTAATTTAAAAAGAACTTGGCATTGTTGTTATCTTAGAGAGTTGTTGCTGAAATAAACTTCAGTCTCTCTAATCAAATGCTTAGTTTCAAACTATTGTGCTTCTACATCCTGCAGGGCACAGACTAATATTTTCCATGAGTCGAAAGAGAATGGTGAGAGTACGGGCAGGCAGCAAAATTTGTGGTTTTTTTCAAACTACACCTTGGCAGTCAAAACGTGTGCATTTTCTTCTGTTACTGTTTCTGGTTTGCAGATGTGGGATTAGATCCACTAAGATTTCTGAGGATAAAAATTTCAGGAAAACAGAAAAAGGGGTAGTAAAAAGCATAAAGAAAAAGTTTGAATGAAGAGATCTCTTCAGTTATGATGTGCAAGAGGTCTTCTCCCTTCTTCCTCTGTTTTTTAGGGCATGACTTTTCTTTTGACACAGCTGGTTCTTACCATGCTGGCCATGATAAACAAAACATGTTGGTCATGTTTTCCAGGTTGGCATATTTGCTTCTTTTTGTTGATTTTGTTCTCTTTTGTTTTGGAGAACACATCACCTTGTTGTGTTTAATAACTGAAATACGTTGCTTGTGCATATAGCTTTAAAAAGTCATACTTGGAGTCTAGTGATTTTTTTCTTTTTTTTTGTTCCCTGACATGTTTCCTTTGTTAGACAATGAGTCACAAGCTGTCTCATCCTATTAATAGCTTATTAATTTTTAATTTCAAAGTCTACTTTTGTAAATGTACTGGATTGAGTAAATCACTAGGAGCTCTCTGCTTCTCTAAATCGCTAATTATGCATTTCAAGGTAGTTCTATCAGTTTAATTCATTGGTTACACACAAATTATAAGAATTAACAAACAACATGCTAATAAAATCCGCTGTTTATTGAGGGGTGACAGTTGTTCTCTCAAATAAAACAGGCTCTGGAAAAGTGTTCCTGGCAGTGTAGCTTGTTCATAATGTTTTGTCATTTGGTTTTTCAAATCCTAGTTCCTAGTGGTATGTATTAAAAATAAGTAATTGGAAACAGGATCAACCGTATGAATTCTGACAATATTCTTCAGTCTTTTTTCATAAATATTTTGAAAGTAATTTAAAATATTCACATAGTTCATGGCAATACAGTGCTAACATCTCTTAGGTACCAACTAGAGAAGGTGTCAGGGATACTGTGAAGGAGAACTGAGGAGAGCTTTATATAGAAATTCTCAGTTGAATGTGTCAGGAGGGTTTAAACCATTTTCTTAGTGTATCGTACTTCAGAAGGTGTTTCAGGGATGGTTAAGATGATGATGACAAATTCTGATAAGGAACTTTGAAGCAAATAGAGGAGGAAGAGCCCCAAATCTAGAAGTAATGAAAAATATGCTTTAAAGTAACACTCATTTCTGTGGTTTTCATACAGATTTCACAGAATAACATTAAGATCAGAGATTTAGTCCTGGGAGTCTCCTCATTTAAGAAATTTTGTTATGTGTATTTAGATTCCTCTGACCAGTTCATGCCTCTTCACTCTGCCTTTCCTACTCCCTAGTAAATCCTGCCCTATGTGAACTAAAGTTCTCGTAAAAAAACACAACTATGATTATGTGAGGTTGATGTTAGATGTAAAATAGATCTTGTATTTCCAGTATCTCACCTACTTCTAGCTTCATCTTTAGCAAACAGAATGGCATGTTATGAAATGCAGGGTGTCTACACTGTGGTTTTGACTAATTGGAAATCATAATGCTTAAAAAAACCCTACCAACCAACCAATCCACAAAAAAAAAAAAAAGAACCAACCCCCCAAAAAAGCTCCAAAAACACCCACAGAGCAACTGTTTCATGCCCATGAGAGAGTTGATTGTGTTAAGCTGAATATTCCACTGTCAATCTATTAATAATGGAAGAGTTTAGTCATAACTGAACTCCCAACTGTGGATTAATAAGGAACTCATGATGAATTCTTGGTAAGAAGAAATGACCACCTTAGCTATGGCTCTCATGTGTGTTATGAGGTTAGACTTAGTGGTGCTTATAAGAAATGACATCTTCACATTGAAAATTTGAAGTGGGTAAAATCATATTTTCTACATGAAATGTATTTCTGAGCTTGTTTTGTCTGATGATTAAACAAAGCAAGACCTCAATTTTGTTGGAGCTTTTTGTCGTGAGAATGCTCTTTAATTTGAAAGACCTCAGTCACATTGCATTTTAGGCTTTACCCTGGTGCTGAATAAGCCTTCCAATCTGCTGCTGCTCCCAAGTGCTCCAGTGTGGCAGAAAGGGTCCCCCTGACTTCAGCAGGTATTGAGCTTGCCACCTGGTCAGCAGATGGTTGTGTGTGTGCTTGAGTTGACCCACTAAACACTGGGGGGAAATATCCTCTGGCTGCAGTTGGAACTTTAGGAATGATGTTTCACTGGCCACACTGTTTCTGGATAATGCTAAATTGCACTTTACTGTGTGCTCCACCAAATATAACTGGAAGACATATTTGTGCCTTAGCACAGAAAAGTTTCCTCAGTCCGTATGTAGATTGTAAGACAGCTATAAAAGCTCATGTTATATTTGGACCTGTTTGGTTATTGCTCACTAAATATAGACAATATCCAGAATGATACTTTTTAGCATTAAGGATTCATGTATTTTTCACTAGTTACTTTTCTGGTCTCATATGCTTGAATCACTTTATTTCTGTTGGCTGGCTGTATGACACCCTGTGACACCCTCTGCAGCATTCTGTAATCTCCAGGAATTTCAGTGCCTGTTGTATCATGCATTCTTGATTAGATCCTCCCAGTGGCTGGTAGGTAGCAGAAGGTACTGTCCTGGTGGCTTAAATTTCCAGTAGGCTTGCCTGATAAAAAAAAAACAACAAACCACAAACAAACCAAAAAAGAGCCCCATCATACATTTTGTAGTGTATCCATCATAGCTGGATGCTGGTTCAGGTGTGGTGCCCATGGCATACTCTTTTCCAAGGACATGGTCAGAGCGTAAAACCCCAGTGCCTTTCAGCCACTGGGGCCTGGACACACCCTGCATTCCCTGTGCACACAAGAGAAGAAGCGGGACTGTTAGAAGAGTGAAATGTAAGAATTGCAGGATCTGATTAGCTCTGAAAGGCTGGTGGCATGACATGGGAACTGTTTAATTTTCTGACCCTCATGGAAATTCCTTGATGGATCTGTGGCAGTATTTTCCGATCTTTTAATTACCACATCTCTCCCCCTGCAGAGCAGCCTGTCCAACCACCAAGTGTGCTATTAACACTTTTTAACAGCCCATCGATTTTCTTTTGTGTAGCTGCTGCTCTCTGTGCATCTGCTGGTCAGAGTTGAACTCCAGCAGATCAGCACCAGCTCCCCCTGCCTTGATGTCCAGTGCTCTGGGAGAGATGAAGACAATTCCAGACTGAGTACATCTCATCTTGACATACCCAGGCACGTGCAGCCTCTGGCTGCTCCTGGATGTAGTTCAGGACCTGAGAGGTTTGCAACATTACTGAAGTTCATAGCAGAGAAAGTAGATTTTAATATTTCATCTTGTGCGGTTGTGCAGTCCTTCAGTTTTGAAACTGTTTATTGTTGTATGTGCCAGTCCTTTGTCTTTATTCTAAAATAAGCATTTGCCAGTTTGCATTGAAGTTTGGAGTGTTTTCCTAGGGTTTTCTCTCGCACCAGAAGTATCAGTTGGCATATCTTAACACTTAAATGCCACAAGCGTGCTCTGCCACTCTAGGTGTACCTTTGCTAGGTCTTCTATGACCATTTCCTTCAGGAGCTGGAGCTCTAAAGTAAGGTATTAAGGAAGACACAGTACAGTGATGATCCAAATTTATACTGCCAATCCACTGCAGTGCAGATGGGGGTTGACAACCCAGCACTTTTTGTGGTAATTATGTAGAAAATGCCAGGATGCAAAATAATAGGTTAAAGAAGTTATTTTCATGGAAAGCTGTTGGCATGAGCGTATGTCGTGTATATCTACTCAGAGATGGTCATGACTTCTGCTCGACTGCAGTGGGAACCACTTTTACCTCTCTGTTAGAGTGGATACAGTTGTAAAGCAATTTTTTTCTTTACTTATAAGAAATACTAGAAAGTAAGTTTGAGAATAGCATGTTCTATAATTGATGCTCTTTTTTTGTTTTAGACAAGATGCAGCATCTGATGGGATGTCAGCAATACTGGTATATGTGTTCCTCTGTGATCAAGGAGAAACGGAGTTAAAGTAATTGTATTTGTGTTAAGGACTTCAAGAATATTATGCTTTGTTTCCTACAGTCTGTACTAGTGGAAGATGACAAACTAGTGGCTCAGTATTACGACACTTGGGTTAAAAGCTTTTGCCATGTCGAGTATGGATATTAATTTGAAGTTAACTAATACAGTCTGTGTTACGTTAGTATTAGAGGCTTGCTGAGCGGTTTTCAGCAGTTGCTGCTTTTCCAACTGCAGTTGGCATCACTGATGTGTACTGGGGGTATTCCAGTGAAGCCTTTGGAAAGAATGTGTGATCTGCTTTCTCAGTGTCTATCAAACTACTGCACTTCAGCAGCAGACCTGTGTTGTCATGCGGATGTTGGTTGTGACCAATTAGCAAGAGTAGCTAAATGCTGCTTCTTATGGTGTGTGATTTTTCTGAAGGGTTCAGCTTCTGGGTTCAGCATTATTTTAAAATGTGTTTTTCTGTTGTACCACTGCTTTCTCTAAAAACAGGTATTCTTTTGCAGTTCCAGCATGCTCCATGAGTTTTTGGTGTTGGCAGCTGTAAGATTTGTTTGTGTGTTAATCTGAGGTTTGTGTTTGCATTACAGCGTGGTGGAGGTGTGGGATTGTTAGTGAAGTACAACATCCTCTGCTTGATTGGGATGCTGCTGCAGTTCAAGAAAAACAGCTTAAAAGTGCTGTTCTGAAACCTGATAAAGGGTGGTTGCCTAAACCTGACATTTTTTATTATTCTGCCACTGTACTTGTATGGCAGGGATAAAAAAATTCAGTGGTAATAAACAGTAATTTGTCTGCAATCATATGGTCATATAATTTATTGGGCAAATGATTTTAAAAAATCAGAGCAGTCTCAAACTACATAGAAATCCACCAGCTAGCCAGCAGTGTTGATAGGAGACTTCATTCATATCTTTTCAAATAATGACATTGTAATTTTGGCAAACTATCAAGTCCAGTCAGTATGTGGGTATTTGTTTTGAGTGATTTCTCTTTAATTCTGCTTAGTAATAACCTACAACAGAGGTTGGCAGTGGTAATTTGGCACAAGTGAAGGGCTGACACAGAGGCAGTGACATTATCTAACCAGAAACTGCATTGCATCTTGTTTTCTGGGAAGGTCACCCTGTGAAGTCAACTTTCAAATGCAGGACAATGCAGGGACATTTCCATTAATAAGGAAGAGAAACAACCAACCAGTATAGTTTATTTTTTACTTTTCTCCGTCATTTTCTTCATATTTTTTTTTGTTTATGTTTCTGGGTTTTTATCAAGTTGTATATAGCTACTTTCAGGTGTGTGTGGTTTTTTTTTTTTTTTTTTTTTTTTTTCTTTCCTGCTAAGGATTTCATTCTGTTTTTTGGACATTAAGCCAGGAGATTAGCACAGGCAATATTGAGCAACTGGATCCTGGATGGTAGAGGAGGGAGGACAGTGTGTTTGAAGTCCAAAACGCATTTGTGAATAGTAAGGACACCAAGATAAACAAAAGATGTCAATTTCTTTTTATTTTTGGTTCCCTGGTTCTGTGGTAAATGACTGATTGTTTCTGAAAAATCTGAAAAACTTGGTGTTTCTGATCATTATGAGTATAATGCGTCATAAGAAAAGCAGAGATAAATCTTGAGTGTTTATTAGGCTGAATCTGGAGAAGGGGGGGAGAAATATGCTTTACTTATAATATTCTGGGTTTCCATTAAATCATGTGAAGTTTACTCTGAATTATTAGTTTTAAGTAGCTGTATATCTGTGCAAAGCTCAGATCCTGAATTGTCTTCATAAAGAGCAAGCCAAAGACATTTCGCTGAAAATCACTATCATGTGATTGCACCTGTTTTACTGTTCCCCCGAAAAAAAGATTAAAATGGTAATAGGTATGTGGTTTAAAACTTCATCCATAAAAAGCTGAAAGTTACACCTGCTATAATGTGGTTTGGTTTTGCTTTTTAATTAGGAATATATCTGATGTGGATGAAATTACATTTTATAGTTGCACATTGAGAAATAGATTACATTCAAAATCAAACAAGAATTAATTTTAAAATACAGATTCCAGAGTAATTTAAGATGGTAGTAGGATGCAGTGTTCTATGATTTCTTTGTTTCCTCTTGTCACACAGCATTAGCAACTGCTTACTTAACTCAATCAAAGCAAGTCCTTTGGTTTAAATACACCAAGGTCACTTTAAAAACGTGAATGCACAACACAAAATGTGTAAAAAAAAAAAAAAAATTCCCCAACATAAATAAGTGTAGGAAATTTAGGCCTCCAGATGAGATTGTCTGAACTTCTGTTTATATATTTGGTGGTATGTGTGCTGGGATTTCTTGGCTGTATTTATAAACACTGATTTCAATCTTCTTCCGTTTCCTGGGGCTGTAGCACCTACGCCCTGGGGTGGATTTATATAGAATTGTGGTGTGTTCCTGAATGTGTGCACCCTCAGCCAGAACTAGAGCAGTCTTTATTAAAATCCTTTGTTCAGTTGTATCTGTAACGTGACTTGAAGTTAAAAATGAATGCTAAAATCCAATCAGAAAATTTGATGCATTTGGCTTAATTTTAGATTTCCTTTCTTGGTAGGGGGCCAAAGAATGTGGAGAATACATTTATTCTTAAAAATGAAATATTAAGATGAAAAGATAAAGATTTAAGTAGTTACTTCAGGGCTTTTTTGGTAAGTCTAGTGGGTACATCTGCTGCTGTTTGCTGTTTGTTATCCAGTGCAGGAGTCTTCTTACGAATGGATTCTTTTTAAACACAGAAATTGCAGATGGGGACCGGGCTGCTGAGAGACCTGCGCCTGTTGGGAGATGGATGAGCAGACTTTGCTGCACATTCCTTCAAGCCTTGTGGCAGAGGGTGGACGTCTTCCGAATCCTTTATGCCAAGATCCCAGAGGCTGGGTTTTTTTGTGGATTGATGAATTAGGGCCAGTGATAGCGATGTAAAAATGTGCAGTGAGAATCCTTTCAGCAATGGTCCATTTCTTCGGAGGATGAAGATGAATGAAAATTGTACAGCCTGGAGAAATCCTGTGATACACATCTCTATTTTTAGCTCTACTTATTAAAAACTCATGCATATTTAATAGTAAAAGTATTAATTCATAATAAGCCTCATCTTTATATAGCCCACTTTGTATTGTTGTCTTTTCATTAATTGTTCATTTAGATTCTGAAGGATTTCTGCTTCATTTACTGCAGAAACCAAGGAAAGCAGCAAATGCAGCAATAATCCTGCAAGGAGAAAAAAATTACAGCATGTGCTCACTGAACTAAATAATGAATTGCAATGTGTACTCGCAAGGAGAGGAGGCACAGCTGGTGGCTTTGGTATCGCTAACTCCTCAGTGGTCTGGGCTCTAGCACAAACAATTTCCTCACCTCAAGAGCACAGACCAGACTCAGCCAAGTGTGCACTGGGATGCATTTGCAGGTGATGGTGGCGTGTGCCAGTTGCCCCAGGAGTATCTTTGTTGTCAAAGTGGTGCTCCTTAGGACTCCTAACTGGTTTTCTCTTCTCTTGGTGTGGTTACGGATTGTAAACCATAAATCAACAAACTGTTAAATAGGGGAAGTTTTTCAATCTGCTTCCCTCTTCCTTTCTGGTTGAAATTTAGTGTGTGTCTGTCTCTGTGCTCTGAGGCTGTTCCCTGGCATAGCCTGTGTTTCCTTGGAGCTCCTCACCTCTGCCCGCTTCAGTGATTGCCCTGCAGCGGTTTAGCTTTAAGGAGAGAGGGAATTTGTATGGCATAGAATATGTTTAAGTGTCCTACTGATGTCTTGCTGCACCTTAACAAATGCAGGCATCTTCTTTTAGTAACCTGTTGGTATAAATTAAGTAATCTGACTCACACAGTTGTGGAAGAGCATTTATCCAGGGCACAGTAACTACTTACCAATCTGACTTCTTTTTGCTGAAATGATGAAGTGCTCTGTTTCTTGAATTATCCAGCTAAAATGTTTCCTTAAAACTATTATAGTGTTTAAAGAAAAAATAGTAAAGCAGTTGGTGTGTAAGAGTTCTGACATAGTGTTCAAGCATGAAGTTTTGACCTAAAACATACTTTGGAGGAAAATCTGAAGTAGGACATAAAATTGCAATCTTCATTCTTTAAAACAAGTTATTAGACTTGGAAATGTTTTTATGGTGCTATTTTGTGTTTGTGAAAGACAAAACTTGCTGTTAAGCAACAGAACTGCTTTGGTTAAGAGCTGAAGTGTTTTGAGTATTAAAAGTGATTTATCCTGTAAGCAGAGAGGACGATATCATCAACACCTTCGTATACAGCCCTGCTGACTTTCTGCCTGGATTTATTTAGGCTGAAGATCAGCATATGTGTTTAATACAGACAAACAACTTGGGGTTTTTCTTATTCTGAGCTCTTTTTCTGTGGATTATCAGGAAGGGATTTAAAGAATGTAGAGCAGGTGTTTTCTGGAGGAGGAAATATTTAGGGCTTTCAATCTCTATAGTTTCTGCAAAGATTGCATTCATAGCTATTTGATTCTCTGCAATATTTCTAACTTAATACACTGGATACTTGAACTCAAAAATGTGTATATGAGAAACATAGTATTGACACGTTTTTGGTAACGGCACCTCCTCCTTAAGGACATACTTGGGACAGTCAGCATGCAAAAGGCATTGCCTTTGAGCTGGCCTTACCATCAGTTCTTCTCCTCTTAGTGTTAGGGATGCCTTTGGTAGATGTTTGCTTAGTATAGTTTCGTTCATTCGAAAAGCTCCATTAAACTGTAGGCAAGCAGAAGTGTTCTGATGTTGTATTTCAGCCAAAGAGTCTACCCAAATCCTTATGGAAATGCAGACTTTTTTTTTGGCGGGGGAAGGGGGAGACAGGGATCAAAGGTGGGGGGAAGATTATAACTGGCAAAATGATCTAAATTGAAATATCAAAAGGGTAAAAGGGGCAGAAGGATGGAGATTTGCATTTATACTGACAGTTAAATTCACTCCAGCTAAATTTGTCTGTTCTTAAAAATAATTGCTTCCTGTTTTCTTCATCTACTGATTGTATCTACAGTTTATTTATAAGACTTAGGTACACAAAGCTTTGGGTTGGTTTTGTTTTTAATTTTACTTTGTTCTTTAAAGAGATGAATTGAGTCTTTTTAAACATCTTCCACCCCCCCATTATGATCAGTTTTACCAGGCTGGAACTTTAAAAAATGGAGAATCAGGGAAATTGCTTAGCTATGGACTGGTGGGCACTCTTTCTTATTCTACTTTAAGTCTACCAACATGTTTCAGTTACAGAATTCTTGAATTTGCAGTCAGTTGATACATGTTTTGCACAAAAAAGTGCCTTTTTTCAAGTTGATAATACCCCTTTGTGACAAAATGAATAAATAGCATCATGAATTGAAGTGTGTGCTGCTTTGAGAGAAACAGCATTCCTGTGTTCCCTGGTAACGCGGGAATCTCTCAGTGTGAGAGGAGCACCTGGTCTGTGGTGCTTTGCTACCATTTCAGTGGGTGAAATCAATTTTATGTGGTAGAAAATTGAGCTACAGGCTTGAAAATGGGAATGATTGTATTGGATTTGGGCTTGGATGGGTGGAACAATGAATGTTCATTCATATTCATTGTATATTCCAAGGATTTCCATCAGCATAGACTGGATTTCCAGTTAAAAATTGAATTAAAATGAATTTATAGAAACCCTTATTGCATATATAAATATACATACACCAACTTTTAATAACTGCCACATAAATGCTTAAATCAGGCTCTGCTAAGTATCACTAAAATACAGCTGTCATTCATGAGTGTGACACTCATTGAATAGTGTCTGCTTGGGTACAGGTTGCAGAGACTTGGAATGAAACTGCAGAACTACTCTCACAGTAAGCAGTAAATAATTGTACTACTTCTTCTGTCAAGTGCATTATTTTATAAATGGCTTTTTGAATTGTGGCTTTTTTGGCCTGGCAGATTTCCTTTCTTTTTTCAAAGGAAAACATCTTTTCTTTTCTGTTTGTCAAGCTTTTTGGCATTGTGCTCTTTCTTCTGGTTACGTATTTATTTCCTTTCCTGAACAGGCAAATGCTAAGTTTTTCTTTTCTGCAGAAGTACTGTATTTTGGTCTTTACTGTCTCTTGTGAAAAAGCCTCGGGAGAAAACTTATAATTGAGTAACTCTGGGCTGTTGCTGCTGATGTTCTAGAAGTCCTAAAGACAGGAAGGATTTCAAGGGAGTTGAATGGGTTACCCTTTTTTTTGTCATTTTTATGTTCCTGCATGCTTTCACATATGTAAGTATGAGCATATATTATAGTTCATTCACAGAATAATTGAATTCTAATTTTCCCATCCAATGACAAAGTAGCTTCTCATAGAGATTATAGTCTGTCTTTCTAGTATAGATGCTTGAAGGGGACAGTATTTTAGATAGATTGTGTGACCTGGCATCAAAAGTCTAAACGGAGAGCAGCTGCATCGGTACTGGAAGGGAAATTCTTGAGGACAACCAATCAACAGCAACTAGCAGCAGATATAGCTGTGTCATGGACACTCAAGATCAAAGCCTGGCAGTGGGGATTCTGGTTTTAAAGTTTATGTAGAGTACCATTGCATCGTGAGTTATCCAAGGCCATAGTTCACAATATGCAGGGTTTAATGGCTACGTGGCTGTACCTCGAGTCTCTGCCTCAGTTGTGAACTCCACTCTGAGGGATGGTGCTACAGGTAAGATTACTGAAATAAATGAACTTGGTTAAAGTGGTTGCCACACCAGGAGGAGGGTAAGGGGGGCATATAATACATATGGAGCATGGCCTGTTGGCTGTGAAATTGCTCTACAATATCCAGTCACGTTTTGTTTCTTATGTGAGTAGTCTAGAGGATAGGAGCCTGTCTGCTGTGTTTAACTTAAATTTATGTGCAGTTCTTATATTGCTACTTCAGTGAAAGACAGGGGTGAGTCTTAGGCAATGGACATCCTCCTGTACGTGTGCAGAGCAATACTAAGATACATCTGCAGGCCAGATGGATCTCGCAGCCTGGCAGCTGCAGCAGAAGGGATTAGATGAACCCTCCATAATCCCTTCCGTACACTTTCAGACAGGTTATCCAGGCTCTCAGTGTTCAACTCCATAGTTCACCTGGCTGACTTACCTTGAAATGTTTTAGGGCTTCCTTACTCCACCTGAGCTGTGGGGACAGCATTGCAGGGACATGGGACATCTGTCTTTGTTGACAACAAAGTATGTCAGTACCCTCTAGAACTGGTATAACTGTAGGAGGCCAGGCTACGCAGATGGGTATGGATGTGTGCACTACTCTCTGGGCACATATTTATGGCTTTCACTCTTTTGAGCAGTGGCCAGTGTGCTGTGTACCAGCTTGCTCCATGCTGAAGCTTTTGCCTGGTAATTAATGCAATAAGTTGTACTGAAAGCCCAGTGCCTGGTGGGCTACTGGGCAGGGTGTGTGGACCTGGCAGAAATATGCACAACCCTTCAGACTGCTGGCCATGATAACAGGGTTGAGCAGTAACTTCTGCCTGGTGTCAGAAGTTGCCGTTGTTGGGTAGAAGATGGAAGCCTTACTCAAGCATCTAAAGTCACATGAGAGTGACATTTGTTTCCAGGTAGATACAAAAGTGTATGGGACTCACTTTACAAATGAACTGTACGAAATTCTATTGAAAATAGATATTCTGTTACACTCTGAATTAATGGAGCTATTCTCTGGCCAAATAATGCATGGACTGTTTTCTTAAAGTATATATTTATGCTGAACTATATGTTTTTTCCCTTAGGGTAGATTTTCAGCCAGTCTAAATTATATGGTGGTTTTGTAATCTGAGCTGATGTTTAACGTCTGAGCTGAGTCACCAGCTTTGACTCCAAAGCAGACTGGAGATGCATATGCACGTTCTTTCCTTTTTTCCTCCCTCTCCTGTACAGCAACATCCTTGTCAAATTTCAGTGCAGTAATTTTTTGCTTTACCTTAAAACATCTGAGTCCAGTTTCCAGAAGCTGCTAGTTGTGATTTCCCAGCAGTGAGTTCAGAGGAGGAGTTAACAGACTGAAGGCAGTTTTCTCAGCGCACTTTACTCCCTGCATGGCTCAGAGCAGGGCAACAAGGGAAAAGGACATCTTGACAAAATTCTGTCCTCTTTTGCTCACTCTTGAGTTTCTGCAGCTTCCTCCACAGATCAAGAGGGAGGAGTGGTTTAGGTCCTCTGAATGAGTTTTTGGAGGACCTCTGCCTCTTCTCCTAAGGATGCCAGCTACCGGGCACAGCCAGCCCAGCGTCGGGCATGTCATTGAGTCTGGCACTCCTGTGGAGATAGTTTGAATGGAAAAGTTAAAACATCTCTCTTGGGAGAAGATCTACAAAGTGCTGTGTCTTTCAAGATGCTTAAGTTGACCTTCTTGGCAATTTTCTTGATTAAAAAGGAAATCTGGTTAAAAGATGATGCACATACAGGTTTGTTTCTGGAACCTGGCAAGTTTATTAAGCTCTTTCATCATCATTGCTTTAGGCTAAGCCGCTTCTAAGAGTATCCCATAATTGTCCTATTATGAAAGTCTGGGGGACTTGGAAAGTCTCTGGAAAGTTTGTTGAAGGAGGAAATAAGCAGACCAGCAGAAAAATAATGTTTCTGAATTTAACTTGTCTCTGTGTTTCTGGAAAGAACAATTTATATTTCAAGACTGTTACTACCCAATTAATTTAAAGCTGAATTAAAGCAACTTTTACTTTTATTCCATTTTAAAAGACAGATATTAAAGAACATTTAAGTATTTCAGCTGTATCTAAGTCCTGTGTCGGTTATGATGGTAGCTTCCAATAATTTTTACTATCTTTCAAGAGCTCCCCAAATAAAAGTAATATCCAGAACTGACTGTTAAGGGAAAAATAGTGAATACAAATTTACTGTCAAATGTGCAAAATAGAAGAACTGGGGTGAAAAAAGAGAGACATCTTTCCCTTTTAATCTTTCTGATATATCCTGAGTATCCTTGCAATTAAAAGAAAAAATGGTGTCAGAATGTAATGATTTGATTTTTCAAGTTTATGACATCTCTCTTTTGGTTTTCATTAGGTCACAAATTCTCTAGGTTTGGAATGATCACTTTTTGCCTCCAAGATAGCCATGGCTGGACTTGTTTGTATCATCCACCTGCATATGTAATTATTTAAAACATGTGGACTTAATGAGCACTCAGGCCTTCTAGGTAGCAGTTTTGAACAGTTATGACTATATTTTAGCTGAAGAATCTCATCACTTCCTGCCTGCTGTTGATGCTCAGAACTGGTCGGTTACGTAATATGATGGTCATTATATTTTTGAAATACTGAATTTCATGATCTACTGGAATAAAATTAAATTTCCACTACATGATACAAGATTAATTATTAATGAACTAAATCATCATAAAGGCTTAGGATATAGCCGTGATCGTGTAAATGAAAAGGCTTTATTACCCTCTCCTTGTTAATCAGTGGAGAAAAATAGAGATCCCAAGGAAATGATTTTTCTTGGCTCTTGAATACTGTGACAGCTTTTATATTCATCTTTGTCTCAGTGATTGAATAGGAAACGTCCAAATGTGTTAGCTTAACTTGGATCTGACAGAAAGTTAGCTAATGGAGAAAAATCCTACTAATCAGTGAAATACCTTCTGAGAGAAATTCCATTATGTGGATTGCAGAAAACTTGATGAGTAGAAATTCTTGGAAATATTCCAGCAGGAATAACAAGAAAAGGACATCTGGGCAGAAAGATGAAGCTTCTCTCTCATTTTGGCTGGCAGAGAAAAGGATGTTTCATGCCAGCTTTATCTGATGTTATTATTTTGTTGTAAGTGTTTTTATTTTATTTTATTTTTATTTTTCATAGAACAAATCTGCTATCTGAAATAGTAGAATAGAGGCCTGAAAGGAAGCTATTGAGTTGAAGAGCTATCCAGTTAATCCCTTTGTCTCAGGTCAAATCAGTTCCTGATGATCTTGCTGAGTAAGTGGCTGATGAGTTTTACTGGGAGGGGAGGGGCCCATCTGTCCTGCTGGCAGAGGTGCACAGCAGCTCTAGAGGAGATAAAAGCTCTTTAGGTGCTGAAGCAGGGTAAGCGCAGTGGTGAAGCACGAGTGGATCATGGTTAACTATCTCCAGGCTGCATAGGCAGGCTTTGCAGCTGACAGTGAATTCTGACTATTCTGCTTTTGCCAGTTTCTAGCAGGTTTGAAGCCAGTATAGGGACTGGAGTCCTACCTTATCCCAGAAAATATGCTATTTTTGAGTTCTGTGTGGAGAAGGATCCCCAAATTCTGAATTTATTCGAGAAGCATTTTCTCAGCCACTTTGAGCTCAGACAGATGGTCAATTTGAACCTTATATTGTAGCATTTATAAATCTTTGTACTGAACAAAGCAGTGTCGCACAGTGTGTAATTGGAAAACCAGCATGTTTTCTCTTCTTTGTATTCTTAATGTGTTCTTCAGCCTGTATAATTATGGGGATTGCTTATCTCAGCATGGGAGTGGCATTCGAGAGATACACCAAGCATGATCTGAATGTGTCCAAAGGAGAACAAGGGAGATGGTGAAGGTCCTGTGAGGAGCGGCTGAGGGAGCTGGGGGTCTTTAGCCTGGAGAAAAAGAGGCTCAGGAGGAATCTTACGGCTCTCTACAACTACCTGAAAGTAATTGGGTGTCAGTCTGTTCTCCCAGGTAGCAAGCAAAAGTACCAGAGGAGACCTGCCCCTCGGGAGGTTTAGATTGGATATTAGGGAAAATTTCTTCAGCAAAGGAGTTGTCAGACTTTGACAGTGGTGAACCTGTGAGCGTTAGGTTAATGGTTGGGCTGGATGCTGCTCTTTTTCAACCTAACTGATTCAGTGATCCCACGGATGGGGGACATTTGGGTGTCAGCTGGGCAGGACAGTTCTTCCTGCCCATCTGTCACACAGCAACAGAGACAGCAGAGCACTCCGAAGGGCAGGGAGCCCCGCCGTGCAGTGCCCACCCCTCGGCTCGCTGCTGAGGGGTGCTGCAGCGCAGTGCCGCGGGCAGTGCCCCGGTGCCGTGGGTTAATGAGCGCTTCCCCAGCAGCACCCGGAGCCGCCCGCGCAGAGCACAGGCCGCGTCCGCCGGGTGCCGGGTCATGCGCTCGGGGCCAGCCCTGCGGAGCTGCTTTACTGTAAGTGCTGTGGGAAGAGGCTGTGAGCAGCACCCGTGAGCCACATCAAAGAGCGCTGCATAAACAAGAAATGAATCATTGTTAGGAGTAAGATAAACAGGGCAGCATGTGAACGCTGGTTCGTGTTGCGTGGTGGGGGTAGGATTTTTTTGGTTATTCCTGCGCTGGAACTCTTGGGCTTCCATTCACATATTTTTTTTAAATTATTAAATATTTGACTGCGTGAAATGGTCTGATGTTTCTTTTCAATCTCCTTTAGTGAAGGTTGGGCAAGAGGATTTTTCCTATCTGTATTTTGTGTATTAAGTGGAACTATTTCCCATTTCTGGTCCCTCTACGATTAGTAATTGGGGAGTTTATTTAGATAGAAATAATCCTGAACTTGGGCCACTTAGAGATTAAGAGGAAATCAGTTCTATTTCTCTCTAAGCTTCTTGTCAAGTACTGAAGAAAATGCTGTGATACAGATAAGCAGCTTTGGTACAGGTTTCACTTTTTAACTGAAATGGTTTGCTAAAGTTAGTATCTGCTGATTTCCTGAATGCCTGTATTTCCCTATGCTTTTAACTCAGGTTGAACATTTCAGTTTGCCTTCATGAAACACTGTGCCTGGCCAGCTTGGTGTGATAGTGATATCACTGCTCTGATTGCGTTCAGCCTGATGAGCCGAACCTTCATGGCAGGGCAGGTGCACACAGCTAATCCTGGGCATTGTCTTTACAGCATAGTCTGGGTGCAAATGCTGTTTCAGCGGTGCATAGCAGGAATTGAAGGTGGGAGGGTAATTCTTATTTTCAGTCTATGGTAGGATGTATGTGTTAGTGTTCTGTTAGTTATGTTATTAGCGACAGACATCAGGAATTGTTAACCCAACAAACTAATTTCTTTTGTAGGCAGGAAGGCACTGTGTAAGGTTTTCATCTCTTTTCTGGATTGCAAATAGTTGAAGTAGTGGCTCTTTTTACCCTTCTATGGCTTCTTATGGTTTGGGTTTTATGGCAATCATCTTTTCCCCTTTTACAATATGAGTGTCGTATTTCTTTCTTTACAAATATCCTTAATTAACCTCACTGAGATACTACATAGCAGAGTACTATCTGACACAAGGGCCCCTTTACAACTTCTTTTACTGACTTTAGAACATGCTCTAAAAGCTTACGAGTCCTGAATTTTTGGAGGTATTTTTTTCCCACAATAGAAGCTCATTTACTTGTGAGTTTAACTTGTTGGGTGCATACTGATTTCAGTTGCTTTATGTGGTTTGTTTGTATCACACTTGGAATTATGAATAGGATCAGACAAGTTATCCAGCATTTATATTTGTGATTTACTTTACTGTCAGAAACTAATGTAATTCACCAGAGTGAAAGCCATTAGAACTTGGAACATTAGAAAATGGACTGTTGCAAAGGAGTTAATGTTTTTCTCGGGCTATTTTCATCTCTCAAACTGTGGCATAGTCCTGGCTAGTACAAGTTAATTCTCATGTGTCCTTAACCATGGATGAGTTTGTCCATCTGCCACATGTAAATTTTCAATATGTTCCAACAAATGCCAGTGCTGCCCCGGGTACAGCATAAGGCTCTGCAACTGAAGGAAATTTCTTCATCGCTCCTATTAAAACTTGGTTTTTAACCTGTAGTCTGCCTGCATGACACTTACTTTGCAGTGATTTTACTGCCATAAAACCACCACATACAGTAGTTCAGAAATACATAAATCTGTGGCTGTGGGACAAAAGAAAATAAACTTAATGGCTGTCTGTCAGTCTGTTAATTAATGTTGCCTGATCTCCTGGTGCCGAGGGCTGTGGTTCCCAGGCAGGTGCATGAGCTGCTTGCTGTGGTGGGCAGGCTCGGGAGCAAATTAGGACCTCCTGACTTCGGGGTACAACTCTGTCACTGTGACATTTAACACTTAAATGTAGTGTGTGTTGTCACTCGCATCACAGGGCTGATCCCCGTGTGTTTCACTGGCTTGTAGGGAAGGTGGTGGCTGTTTCTTACTAACCTTCTGGTCTCAAAGCTCTCTGGGATTTTCAGATCTAGTGAATAAAGCTTTGCATAGAGAAACAAGACACTAAGTTCCCTGACTCTTATTTAAAAAGGCCCTTTTAACCAACGTTTCCCTTTTGCACTGACCCTGATGTCAGAGGCAGAGTGTGTGGGAACATGGCAGAGAGGAGTTAGTGAACCCTGCTGACGTCCAGCACCAGAAATAAAATGTGTATGCAGCCAAAATATTCCTCATGTCAGTACAGACTGTGTCATGTACTTTGTGAAGTAAATGTGATCATCTCTATGTCACTTCTGTATATGTAGAATTATTGAATTTAATTTTTGTTTCCTTCCTTTTCTGCATTATTTGATGCTGAATCACATACAGTGTGTGATGAACTGCACACAACTGAATAAGTTGAACTTTATTTTTCCCCTTTGTTAGTTCTTAAAGTTTCAAAACATCTCCCATTTAAGAAAAGCTGTAAAATAGCAGAAAATTTTTTGCTAAGCTTGAAGAGGCCATACACAGAAATAGTATTGAAAAGAAAATTGAGTATAATTTATCTCAAGTTGTGAGTAATGTGAGGGCTTATTTTCAAATGGCAATACTTTTAGAAGCTGTGCATAATGAAATGCAAGTTCTGCTTCTGAATGTATGGTGTGATGATATTGGCATGACCCTTTCAGGGAAGACACTCCACAGAAGTGTCTGCTCAGAGCTGGAGGAAAACTATTGAATTTATAAGGCATCAGTTTTCTAATGGATGGAAAACGACAACAAAAGCTGACTGCACAGATGAACAGACTAATTGGATATATATCCATAGTCTAAAGTACCTCTGTCAATGGTTTGACTTGTTTTTGTATGGTATAGAAGATCTCAGAAGCTATGCTTTTACCTTACAGGATGAAATCCTTACAAGATGTTTTTATAGCAGCATAAATCTGGGATACCATATTTCTACTGAAATTACTATTTCAGTAACCCAACCGTACTATTATCTTCAACACTTTACTCATGCTGATCAAACAGTGCATAGAGAGTATTGTTGAAACTACCATATACATCATGTACTGCTGTGATTTTTATGGTGGAAGACGAGTTCATTATATCTTTGCTCTTAAGGCTACTTCACTCTTAAGGCCAAATTTAAATTAGCTCTGTTACTGTGGCTGTTCTCACTTCATAGATTGTCTTGGATGATTTGCTTTCTGCTGTTTTCTGGCTTATAAATGTTATTTTGAGGTGTATGGGTAACTCTGAATTCTGTTGTAAGTGAATCCTGGGTTTTTTTTAATGTACAGACACTCAGTTCTTTGCAGTGGTAAAGCAATGAAGAAAGAGATTGTACTCAGTCTGTTTGAGGCTTCTGTGGGAACATTTTTGCACTAATACTTCTCCATTTATTAACTGACTGAGTCACCTCTTGTCTCATTTTAAACTTTCTTTTTTCCTTCTTCATGACAGATCTCTGAACAACAACTTTTTTACGTGAATTGACAAAAGTGGAGAAGAGATGGCCAGCTCAGCCCGAGAACACCTGCTCTTCGTGCGCCGTCGCAACCCACAGCTCCGGTACACCCTGAGCCCCGAGAACCTGCAGAGCTTGGCCTCTCAGGGCACCATGCCTGAGAACATGAACTTGCAGCGTGCCAACAGTGACACTGATTTAGTGACCTCGGATAGCAGGTCTAGTTTGACAGCCAGCATGTATGAATACACCTTGGGACAGTCTCAGAACCTCATCATTTTCTGGGATATTAAGGAAGAAGTAGATCCAACTGACTGGATAGGACTTTATCACATAGGTAAGTCAGAATTGTGTTGTAACATTTCTGTGTGTTTCTTGCTATTTTGCCACTTCATATTTTCTTTTCTGACGTGTTCTGGCACACTACAGAATTAATCTACAGATAAAGCTGAGGTAAGACTGCAGAGAGTTACCTTGGTTTCCTCTTTGCTTTTCTCCATGCAGTGAACTATGTAAAAACATGATTCTAATTCGTGTAGATCTGGTTCCACAGTGACCTGCTACAAGATGAAATGCATTATGCTTAAACAGTAAATATGCATACAGTTTCCTGTTTCCACCTTTGCTGGTAGCTGGCTTACAGAGTGGAAAATTTGAAGTACCATATTCATCATGTAACTTGATGTGCTTACAGTCCAATGCTTATACATGATCTTGGACAAGTAACCTCGTATCATTTGTGAAAAGCTACATTATCATTTGTTTAAGTCTTTGATTTTGTAGAACTGAAATAGCATCATTTCTGAAGGAGCAAAAATTTCTGTTTACGAGGAATTCTTGTAGAAGGAAGTCCTCTCCAGAGATTCTTCTATGTGGGTTTCTTTATGCTGTTCAGGCTATTTCATAGGAGGGAGCTGGAAAGAGCTCTAGGCTGGCGTGCAAGGGCCTGTGGGCTGTGTGTGCATTAGCAAATAATATGACTGAAAAGGGGTGGATCAGTAGGTCAAAGCAGTTGGTGCTGAGAACATCAGTAACCTATCTGGGTTGTGATTTTCCTCTGTGTTGTGTTTAGTCAAGGATGCAAATGTCCCTGCTGCATGTGTGGTTTGGAACTGTCCAAATGTCAGTCTTTATGCCCCCACTAGGAAAGGAGCATAGCCAGTAGCTGGGTACCTGGAGTGACCCGTGGGGTTTAGTCACCTTCTCAAGGAATCACTCCATGTGCACTGAATTTAACCAGTGCACTGAATTTAACCAGTGCTCACTAAGTGAGGCTGGTGAGTTCATTTGTTCCAAAACTGTACTGCTTCTCAGAACCTAATTACTCATGTAGAGAGAATGGTCAGTTCAAGCTGCCAGAAGATGATAACACAAACTGATGGAGACAGTTTTGACCACTGAAAATTTGTCTGTGCTGGGACTAAGTGTAGTGCAATGAAATTTGCCTCAGTAGGATTTTTGAGAGATATTTGCTGTGCCACCTTTTCACAAGATGTTCCATCTCTGCATCACTTAATGTTACATTTTTTTGTCTGATATTTTTTCCAGCATTACCATAGTTCCACAAAGTGGACATTATTGACTTGTGCTGTTCCAGGGCATACCTGGCTATAAAAGCTGTACTGGAGTTGCTGCATAAGCTGCAGTCTCTCCTGGAACACACTGTGCATATGCACTAACTTTTAAGCCACCTAAATGAAGTGTCTCCATAATAAACAGAAATGGATCTTCCCAAAAGCATTAGCAACTGAAATGTGATCTGTGCTGTAAAATGCACAGCCTGCTAAATGAGCTTAAGCATTCTAATTTAAATACATCGAGAACTTCATCTGCATAAAGGTTTAACAGTCTTTCCTGTTGTTTCTTTATGGTTCACAGCACTTCAGGATTGATATTCAATAAGCTAAAATGCAGCAACTCTGTAAAATTCTTATTGGTTCTTACAGTAGGCTGAAGGTGTTTTTTGTCTTATTTTCATGATTAAAAATATTTCTACGTTCAGTCTGTTGAGTCTCTAAAGTACAAAACAATATATTAAGTTACCACAGGGTAAGAATCCTGTAAGGAACACCCAAATTTATGTCTTCTTGGGCCTAAAACATTATACTACACATAATACCAGAGTATGTGAATGCTTTCTTGTTAAATGGTGGAAGGTCCAGAAGCTTTTGTCTCCATTGCCACATGAAATCCATGAATGGTGGTGTGAGTTTTGTTACTGATTTAAAATAGATCTGAGCAGAGTCTTTCCTTTAAGACTTGTGGTTTCATAATTCTGAATGATGAAATTGCACATTTTTTAACAACAGAGGTAAGGACATAGTCTGATAGGCATGCCTGTCTATCTTTGATGTAAGTTTTTTGATCAACTCTTTCAAGATTTATGTTTTTTTATCAACTCTTTCAAGTGTTAAAAAAACCTTTTAATTTGCATAACTTTTATAGCCACAGTTAAGGTAAGTTAAATTCTACAGGTATAATCCAGCATTTTCAGTCCTTTGTGATAATTGCTGTGAAGTACCTCCAGTTTCCTCTTACTCCTTTGCAAGTTGAGGACACTTCTTATTTTCTCAGGAGAGGCATGCTAGTTGGTGAATATTTTAAAGAATAAAAGCTCCATTCTCAAACATGTTATTAACATTTAATGTAGTTGCTTGAGGTTCTCCCTCCTGGTCTTTGTTTAAAATGAAAATTATTTCATTTAAGTCTCCCCTCTGGCACAGGCTCCTGAAGGCGCTGGGAATTGTGTGGTCACTAACACAAGGCAACGCTGGGGCTCTGCCAGCTTGCTGCTGTACCTCCAATATTCCCCCATGTCTTCTAGGAAAGCACCATTTTTCAAGGAGCTAGGAGAGAAAAAGGCAAATATTGTGCACTTATTTTAAAACTGCAAAGCACCAAAAGCACAGTCTTGTGGCTTTTAAATTTTTTTTTTTATGTTGCTTGTACAATTAACTGTCATGAAAGCTGGATCAGTGTTGTGAGGGGGAAAAGTGATTGTTGATTCTGTGAAGAGATGAACATTCTAAAATGATCATTATTCTGAGCTCAGACATTTGTACAGAGAGATTTGGCAAAGGTCTGAAGCAATCCAGGTACATTTTCAGCTCGAATTAAGTTTTGTAGAATTACATCCATTATAAAAGGAGTTGAAAATTGGAACACGGGAAACTGTCTTGCCTCTTCATTCATTAATTTACTCAATTAGCATGTTCTCATTAGTTTTCTGTAATGAGAAGGCAGTTCTGTGCTTCTGAGTGTGGTTGTACTGCTTGGTTAGAACTGCAGTGGCTCACTAGGAATCCCACCAAAGTTCTTAAGAGAAGTTTCTTTATAAAAGGCTGACCAGAACCCACTGTACACATTCACCCAGACACGGGTTGCTGCAGTTGGTCACAAGACTGTCAGCAATCAGAGTCACTGCCTTTGCTGTTAGGTGCTTTGCAGGTGATTGGTTGGCTTTCACTAGGGAATAGTAGATCGAGCTTTTCCTAGTACAGTAGAACTTCAGTGAAATGTTTGGCCTGCTAAATGATTATGAAAATAAATGTTACCTTTTAAAATGAGAAAAGCCCAAGGAAAGAAACACAGAATCATCTTATTCTGAAGAACTGATTTTTAATTTTTTTTTTTTTTAAGTGCACGTGAAATTTTTTTTTTGGACTTCTCGTTATTTTATTTAAAAAGGGAAGGAAGATATAAATGAACAAATACTTTGTAGAAAAGACTGTATTTTATGAGACATTAATTCAGAGGATACTCCTCTACAGAAACTTTCAGTCTTTCATTTTTAAATGCAAGGAATTGAACCTAACTGAAAAATTCTACATAGCTAAATTCATGCTCAGTTTTTCTAGAATTAGGTATTTTAAAGAATGTTTGTGGATATATATGTGAGTTTGCTCACTTGTACCATACTTGTATCTTCCTCTGTTTCATCAATGCATATGTTAAAACATGGCCTGTTTTCTTGCTGAGGGACTGCTTTGTATACATGTTCTTTTTCTTTCCCAGTGTATTCCTAAGGATTACCAGAAGAAAAATGTATGTGAGGGACACGGTGTATTCTGTGAAGGCAAACATCCTTTTCCCTGGCTATTTCTGGATTTGTACTGGCTGAACTTTTTAAAGTGTCAGTAGCACTTCTGGAACAGTCTTGTCCATCAAGTTTTGTTAAAGCAGCTTTCTGTCTCCAGAGGCGAGATGTGTGCGAATGCAGATACCACAGCTGTGAAAGCACAGAGGGGTGTCCCACTGAGACTGCGTGCAAGGCAGAAATGTTATTTGCTCTCTTTGGGTAAATCGGGCAGTGTTGCGTGAAACGTGAAATTGTCAAATCTGAAATACAGGTTTATCATTTTGAATTCAGCTTTAAGCTCTGCCTAGAATGGACTTGTCATTTTTTTTTCAGGACTGGTAATGAGGATTGTCACTTGAGAGTGACAAGGCGTGATGAAATTTGAAGAGGGAGCTTTTTAGTAGAGATATTGGGCCTGTGCTTATTTTGAGAAGTAAAGGTAAATTTTCAGTCTTCCTGTCCTAATGAGAAGGAAGAAAGAGATCCTCTTCTCAAAAATTCTCTATTTTTAATTAGGATTTAGACTGAAAACCTTCATATTTTGAAGTTGTAGAAGACTACAGAATTTAACAAAACATCCTTTTAGACACATAAGATTTTCTTGTTCAATAACAACCTAGCTTTTGCTTTGTATATGCCTGTTTTAAAAATGATTGTTGTTACAAGCAATATTTAATATGTTGGAGGTTGTTTTTTATTTCCTCTATTTACGAGGAATTTGCATCTTGCTATGGTAAGAGTGCTCAAACTCTGGAGTCCTGTAGTAAGTAAAGCTGTGCAAAATGTTGGCCCCAGTTGGAATCAAAGAGAAATGGATATGCAGTTTGAAGGAACGATGAGATCCCAGTTTTCTTGGTATTGTGTTATTATAGCAACAGGGTTCCAGGACTTCCTTGGAAAGTGAGAACTGCTCAGAAAAAATGAGCAAGTGGACTCTCCACTGCTTGTGGAATGCTGAGGGAAGTTGCATCTTGATGACTGTTATGGGTTGTCATGAAATCCCATAATAAAAGAAAACAGGAAGTACAAAATAAAGAATAAAAAGTCAGCTGAGAGAAGCAGACCCTATTTCTGGTTAAAATAGATTGTCTCCCATGGCCAAATTGCCCAGGTTGGCCTATTTTTGTCCTAATCTACGGAGTCCTATTTATGAGATGCATGCCCTCATTCTAGAGATCCTTAGCACATTTAAAACGTCAGCTATCAAAGGTCATTGTGTTTGTTTCCATCAGCTGCTTTCCAGAGGCTGCTTGGCTTTTTGTTTTACCTACATCATGGATGCAAAATAGCACTATCAAACTAAACAACAACAAAAAAGAAACACCCCCCC
>VZTE01001920.1:2303676-2366627 GCA_013397775.1 Eulacestoma nigropectus
CCCGGTGTGAAGTTATATAGGGCAATTTAGACAGGCTCTGGGTTAATACTAAGCTTCCTAGGGTAATGGAGTTTGGAGCCTCTCCTTTTCAGGTCAGACAGGATTAAAAAGAAAAAAGCTTTTGCATAAACTGCCTTTAGTACACTTAAAATAGTGGCTCACATTAGACAGAGAGATTATAAAATGTTAAGATACTTTATTTCTAGAAGATTTATTTGGTTTGCATTATAGAAAACATACAAAGTAATATCTTTATTATCTTCCAGAAAATTCTGATTATTCACTTGATTTTTTTTCCTTCCTCTTCTGTTCTTTCCTTTTCTGTACTTTAAAATATTAGCAGTACTGTTCATGTCTGTTGACTAGTTGCTAAGCATAAAACTATTAATTTGTGGTTACTCTCCTCAGTCTGGCTGCTGCTAAGGTCTGCAAACCACAGGCTTGACTTTGTGTGTAGAAGGGTCGGTCTTTACCCAGCTGGCTCCATAAGAGGCTCTGGCTTTGACTGGCATTGTGCTGTTTGTCATCAGCCATAGTGTGTGGAAAAAGCTGCCTTGAGCATCTCATTTGCTGGTGACTTAGTAATATTATGGGAAAGGCCACCTCTTGAGTGGAATAATGAAAAGTGTAGGAAGTCTAATATAAGAATTGTATCCTAAAATCATATGTGGTGAGGCGGCAGTGGTCTAAAAAAAAATGTATATAAACCAAGGGTCTTCAGAAGCTTTCCCTCCAGGTACTGCATTCCGATTTTATTCTTTCAGTTCTTCCTAGGTCCTGACTCACGTACAAAGCTCCTTTTTCACCAACGTGGAATTTGGTACGTTCTCCTCTTCAGTTGTGAGCTGGCGAACTTTGCTCAAAAATCAGTGTATGGAGCACATAATACCATTTCTTTACTGCAAAAAATTAGAAGATGTGGATAGAAAGTGTTTTCTCTATGTATTTTCATTGCATGCAGCAGATGCCTGAAAAGAAACACTCATTACATTAAAATATATACATTTCATTTGTTTTAAGAAGAAAATAATTAATTCCCTGCTAAACCCCCCAAAATCTAGCATCTTGTAGGATGGTATATAAGTTTAACCCGTGACAGAGAAAGTCTCGCCAGAACATCCAAACTTTACAGTTAATTGTGGTTTTTTCAGTTTTTGAGATAGCCCTGACCTGAAAACTAGACAAACGTAGCTGCAGGGAGGACATTTTCAGCTGTGTTGTCAGTATCTTTCCACTGCAAGAGGTTTTGGCGTGACAATATTTATAATCCTTTGGATAGAAAGTGGTGCTCTCCCCACCCTGCCTTTTTGAAGTGACTGTTCTAGCAGATGGGAAGATGGCAAATACTAACACTGGATAATGGAAAACAATGTAGACCTCTGGATTTGTAATATTCCCTTTTAGCATAAAACTGCCTTATGTTATCTTGTATTTTAATTTGTTTGAAGGAGGTTGGTTTTAGTTTTTTTTAAAGACATTTCCAGTGCTGTTGTCTATCATCAAACCAACATGCCATACAGTATGTTCAAAAGAGTTTGGGAAAAACAGTTATTCCAAGTCAGTGATAACTGGATTGAAAAAGGAGTTGCATTAATTCATCTATTGATTTTTTTCATGTGAGAAATAGATTATGGATTAGTTTTGCATTATGCATAGTGTTAGAATTCCTCCTGTACATTTTTTATGAAGTTCTTGGCTCCTGCATCTGCGCAGATTTATCAATGACTGTAATGGAGAACTGAATGAATCAATGACTGAATTAATGGAGAACTGTTACAAGCTGAGTGCTGAATAGGATATGTTAAGGATGTGACTGGTGTGGTTAAAGCCACGGGGATGTGAAAAGATGAGACACAAATATACTAGGATTCTGAAGCTAACACTTTACTGGCGGATATGTTTAATACAATCTTTTAATATATTCTGATATTGGATACACAGGTTCTTAAATTATACCTGGAGGAGGTTAGTGAAGCTGCCAATACTGGTTTTGATAGGCTTCCTTTCCTAGCAAAGCTCATCAAGATTTATCTGCAATTGATGCTATTTGAGGGACAGAAAAGACCCAGAGTATGGTCACATCTGAAACTTCTCTGGTACAGAAAAATCTTCAGCTGGGCTAGAGTGGTACCCAGCCCTTGTATGCTTTGCCATTTCGGCATGAGGGAGGCTCTGATTGGGGTGAAGATGCACGAGCTGTGCAGTGACACTGACTGTGCTTCGCTGCTGCTCCTGCTGTGGGCACAGCAGAACTTGGGGACGTCTGCACTGGCAGTGTTTCCTGTCTCCGTGCCCAGCAGCAGCCAGGACTCCATCGCTCTCACTCTGATGGGCAGCCAATTTTCAGGCAAGCAAATCCTGTGCTTCTGAGCTTTGTTTCAAGGTCTGCTCAAACTCTCTTCATGAGATCTGCCTCCTTTGTGCTGCAGTCATTCAGAGTTGACGTCAAACTGTTTAGTCTTCCGTCGTGTTTCAAGTCACTGATCACTAATGTGTCAGTAGTCCTTGAAAGTTCATAAAAATTAGTAGGTTCATTGCCCTTGTCATTCCTGCCCTAACCTTGGGAATAAATTAATCCCTTATCTCCCAATGTGTGGTAATGCAAAAAATGAACCTACAATTTCCATAAAAACAACATAGTCATTCTGCATGTACTGTAGTAAGGCAAAGAGGAAAAAGACAGATATCTACTCAGATATGGTATGAACTCTCATGCTCCATTAAATGCGTCGTTCCTTGAGAATTTAAACTTTATCTGATGGTCAAAAATGTAGTTCATGTGACTTAAGTCACATTTGAGGATAATTTTCAAGAGGTGAAAACTGAAAACTTGGACCTAATAGGTTTCATCTGTGAAGAGGACTAAGAACTAAATGCATTCCATGCCTTGCAAAATCAGAACCTTAATCAATGTTTTATCTTTGCCATAAAATGAGGAAGCACTTTCTTGTATATGAAGCTAGTTAAGCGTAAATGGGTTTGGCTTCATAGAATGAAATATGTGTAGAAAAACATTTTAGTGCAGTTGCAGGCACATTTGGTTGTGACTGAGATAGATAGCCAGTAATGACCTCATTAAAAAAAGAAAAAAATATATATTTCTATGTTCACTGTAGTTTAATTTGTATCTAGAGTTTCATGCATGACATAGTTCAGCAGATGGTAGCCTGCAGGGTGGGGAAAAATTCAGTTTGACAAATTTTTCAACATAGATGCATCTTTCAATTTTAGTAGACTTCCAGACAGGCAGTTGCTTCCCAGATACTGAATAAGGATGCAACAATCAAAGTCAAAAATGAGTAAGATTTTTAGGCGTTATTGATGAAGTGGTACTTAATGTGCAGGCAACAACACTTTCTTTGATGTATTCTTAAACTTGTAAATTTAAGCGGTGGGGTGAAAAGTGCGTTGTCCAGTTCCCTTCAAAAACCCCAAACCGAACAGTGCCCTGCTATGTGTTCAGAAGCGAAGTCCCAGCCATCCCAGCTGACATCAGTGCCACCACCCCAAGGGATGCAAAGAGCTATGGCTTTTGTTGTGCATTCGCTAATCTGAGTCATGAGCACGAAAGGTTTGGGGTTTGGAAAGCAGTCCTAATTACAGCACATGGAACTGAGTGCACTCCTTCTCTCCCCTCAAGAAGTTAAATAAAAATCTCTGTGTTTCAGATTCACGGAGGTGACTGTGCTCGGTGCTGCTGTTTGCTGCCCGCTGGCTGAGCAGCGCTAAGCTGGCAGAGCATTTACTCTCCCAAGAATACAAACAGTGCTGGGCCAGTTTAGCATTTCGAAGGGGCTGAGGGACAGCAGCAGGAGTTACCTGCAGGAGTGTGGAACCAGGAGTGGGAGGGAGGCTCTTTGGCAGTAATTTGCCACTGGACCTGCTCAGCTGCAATGTGCAGCAGTGACCCCAGCAGAGAGGCTGTGATGGGATGTGATTTGTAGGCTGCTGTAAAAGGAGTGCAAGTCTGATTGCACTTTTTTGCAATTACTTATTTATGTCTGGGTTTACTTATATTGCTGGGAGTAGCTGAGTTGGTGAGCCTTTGTTTCTAGTTGCATTCAATTCTAGGTTCTGTTCATTGCCTGAAGAGTCCCAGGGAATTAATGCTTTTTAAAAATACTCTGCTGGAAATGGAGAAGAAATAATGGAAATGTTATATGTAGGTGCTTTCAAGACAATTACACAAGTTAATAAAACTTCCTTGCCTTCATTAGTCTACAGTTTTGTGTTCTTTTTTGCTGTTGCATGTTAACACCATGAGAGAGAGAGCTTTTTATTTGTGAGATTTTATGCTAAAAAGTTAAATTAGCAAAATTGTTATCTCCTTTCTTGACTTCTGATGATGATTTTTGGCACTGGTTAAAATGATACTGCTTCTAAAGAACTGCAGAATGACCTTTGTGTTTCTTCTGCTTCGGTCTCATCCATTGTAATCTGCAGAGCTATTTAGTACTTATCATAAGCAGTGTTTGGCTTTATTTCTCTCATCTTCATGACATCAGCTTAAATATTTGAAATGAGAAATAACTATATTAGCATCTTTTTTGTTTAAGAGGTAGATCTTAACTCTGAAGTAGTCATCCATCTCACTACAAAGCTACTAAAGCCTGTATGTGAGGAAAATGATCTGGCAATGTATAGGGGAAAAAAAGTCGTTCCTATTACTCTGAAGGTGACAAGATGGTGCTTAAGACAAGTTAGCAGTTTTTCTGGTTATTACTTGAAAACTCTGTTTTTGCCATCACTGCATTACTCAGAAGTTAATTTATCTTGGAAATTCTAAGTTGTCTTCAGCTGAAGTAGATTGCAAAAGTCTTGAGTGATCTTCCAACCTCCTTTTCCCACTCTTTGCCATCTATATACTGCATATCATGTGATGAAGAATAGGTTATAAGATGCTATTTTTTAGATAATGTCCTTTTGCTTAGGACTGCTATGCAGTTAAACGTAGTAAATCAAGACTTTGTCATAAAATTCCATTTAAATTTCTGAAGGAAAACTGTCTTCTGTTTAGCTAGAGCATGAACTCTACCAGTTACTTTGAGGTGACTTGTTTGATACTCCTGAATATTTAGTGGTGCCCGGAGACATTGATACATTGCTGGACACCCTTGAAGGTAATGAGTCTGTGAGGAGGTAATTCAGTGGTGTGTTACTCATCTCACTGAAAAGGCTCTCTCCTGGATATATGTTCTGACCACGGGCTCTGTGCCTCTAGGGGTAAGCACCAGGGTCGGAAAGTTCTCATGAGGCACACAGGCAGCAGTGTTTTTAATTTAACTGTAGGGGAGATCCACTAAACTGTTTCAGGGAAGGTTTTTTGGTTTTGCAGGGAGAAAACAAACTTAGGAAAACCACTTCCTGATTACCCATAGTATGCTGCTTTTAAAGTGGGCGTAAGGAGAGTTACGTTGATAGGAAACAAACATTGTGTTTCACAGAAAATATTTCAGGTTCTTTTAGAACCCCTTCCTGCTCGTTTCTTTAGAAATCTGAGACTGACTTATCTTATTGTGTGTGTATATTGGATGAATTTCTTCCAGGATGTGTTGGCTCATTTCCTTGAGTACTTCTAAATTTTCTGAATTTTTTTCAGTCACAACAGATAGCTCAAAAAGCCTTAAGGAAATGAGTCAACCTCCTGAAATAAATTGCTTACTGAATAGAGGATACTGTGTTCGACATCACAGGCGCCCTTGATACTTCTGTGGATACTAATTAACAGATAGTCTCTGAAAATCTGTTACATGTGCTCCGCGTTCCAAAAGGATTTGGGAGACGAGTATCCCCAAAGAGCACCTGAGCTTTCCTGTTAGGAATGTGGGGCATGCTTCTGGACCGACAGGTATTAGTGTGAGAGGTGCAGATGGGGAACTGACAGGCAGGGTCTCTAATGGAAGATTAAGGATGTTGCTGAACTTAAGTGTAAATTAGTAGGAGTAATGTAAAGATGTTGAGTTGAGGACTACCAGGCTTTCATAGAACAACACTGAAATCTGAACGCTGCATAGGCAAAGTGCTTTGGTCCCTATTTCATTACTTGCAAGCAATTTGCGTTCTGGTTCCAGGAGCGCTTGCTGCCGGTGTCCTGAGTGTTGTGCAGGTGCCCAAAGCAGGTGAGGTTGCTCTATGAGGAAAGCCCCAGTGCCTGGCCATGCTCCCTTTGGGTTGCAGGAGTCCCAACAGGGAGTTTCCCTGCTTGGGGCTCTGCTGAGTCACTACGCTGGCAACTGACTGCAGTCCTATATAGTTAGATTAAAAATAAGCAAGAGGACACCATTTTAGTAACATATCTGTCTTATACCGTAGGTAGGCAAAGGCTTCGGGATTTTCTTTGCTTCCCAAGGATTACTCAGCAGCTCAGGGACAGAAATGAGAAAGCCAGCGCAGAACACCATGATCTGGGATTTTCTCTTTGATGAGCCAAACTAAAAGTAAAACCAGATGGTCCTTAATATTTAAAAAGTTTGACATCTGGGTCTGGATCTGAACTTTGAACTCTGAGGCAGCACATAATGAGCCAGCTTGCTCTGCTTTAGTGTATTACACAGAAAGTCCCTGATGCAGGCAATAAATACCACATCTCTGAACAGAGATGACGTGCATCTCCAGACAGGTGACGTGCACTCTCAGGCACTCGAGGGAAATCTGAATACATGCACACCACAACAGAGAGAAGAAAGCGTGGAACATCTGCAGAGGAGCTGACCCTATTGGTGTGTAAAGCGTCTCAAAACAGAGTTGCATAAAAGCAGGTACAAAATATAAATCCAACTGCAGTGGAAGGAGACAGAATAAGGTACAGGCCTCTGTCTCTGGTTTTGTGGTTGTTGTCAGTGATTGTTGCCTGTAATTTGCAGTCGTGAACAATTAACTTGGTACATTTCTCTTGCTGGAGCATCAGTATTGGCCATGATAGTTTGATACTGTGATCTGTAAGCTTTTTAATACAACCTTTAGGAGTGAAGTAGCAGTGTGTGTGAGGAGTTGCAGGTCCCACAGCAGTTCTGTCCTGGCATTTAGTGCAGCTGAAATCTTTTCTGAGGGAGGAGCATGGGTATTTCTTAGTTATGAAAGAAGTAAGCGAAAAAAGTGAAATGTGAAGGGGATGGTGGGAACCACAAACTAATAGCTCCAAAAACCAACTATGATTTATTGGCAGTTGTAAAGCAATCCCTCTTCACTGTGGTGAGGATTTAGGTTATCAATGATTTTTTTTCCCCTCCAGTTTTCGTGATACTTATATGTGGTATATCTCTTATACTTTCTCTCCAACTACTTATAAACATTTCCAACCCTCTGTGCTTTCTTTGTACAAAGTCCAAATACTTAATTTTGTAGTTATTTTTTTATTAAAAAATTCCCAGTTCTTGAGGAGGTGGCAAGGTTGGACCCTTGTGACCTCATGGGCAGGGAATGGGTGCTGCATTCCTCTTAGCAAGGGCAGGCAAAAGGACAGAATAGTCATGGTTTATTAAAAAACGAACAAAAGCATTGCATCAGTAGAATCATCTCTGTTGAAGAATCTGAAGAAATTATTGATTGATTTGGCAGGAATGCAGGAAAGAAAAACAATGCTTGACACAAGATTGACTTGCAGCTCAGTGTACCTACCTGTTTGTAGCTTCAGCTTGAGCATAGGGGATGGCAAAAATAGGTGGCTACAACCACCAAGACAAACTCCTGGCACATTGTGACAAAATAGGTTTGGTGGTCTTAGCAAAGAACCAACAAAATCTTCTGAATGTCTGTCAAATAAACAAGCCCCAGGCTGCAGTCCAAGGGAACCTGAATCAGGTCAGGGACAGTGCAAGAATGCAGGCACTGAGACAGCAGTGAGCACATTATATTTCCTCCATCTGTATACCTTGCAAAAATAGCATCTTTGAAAGTGTATGTGCAAATTTGGAATGTGCTGTGCTCCTGATCTATTTCTGGGTTATCCTGTGTGTGCTTGAAGATTAATTCAATATGTAACCACACTATACTGTTTGGTGGACAGGACTGAGGAAAACATGATGTACTTCTGTAAAGCGAACTGGGTCAGACTTCAGTCATATGCTCATCCAAAGAACCTGTTCTCCTGGTGACTACAGTATTTCCCTAATGGTGCTGTTAAACCCTGCAGTGTCAGCATGCTTGTGCCAGATCCCCAAATGGGATAGTCTGTGTTTGCAAGTAATCAAAGACACACAATATAAAATTATGCAAAAATGCAGAAACCACAGCTTTGCTGAAAATTATGCCCTGGGGACTCAGTTCACAAATATTAGCAAAGTTTACAGCTCACTGTACAAACTTGTGGCTAGTTAGGTGGGATAGAACCAATCTGAATGGGTTTTGTTTGTTTGCAGTTTTATATACTTTTAAAACCATAGGTATCTTTTTTGTTGTTTTTGTATATTGCTTGTCCACTTCTTGGATTTACACTACCACATTGAGTAGTTCTGGCTATGCTCCCTGAAACATTATATGTCTTTGGAAACATTTAGAATATTTTATTTCAGGTGCAACATTAGTAGGAAATGCTTAGAAAAGATGTTTGCTTTGTATAGATTTGTTGGGCTTCATAATGAACTCAGATTATCTTATGTAATGTATTAATTCTGCAAATTATCAATAGCCATATCAAATCTAAAGTGAATCCTGAATCCTTACATCACAAGCAGAAGGCAGAAGAAAGGAGGAATCTGGTCAGAACTAGGAATATGAAATACTTCTCACAACAGTAAAGCATCTCAGCCCATTTGAAGTCAAGGAATAGCAATGGCCTCCATAATAATTTTCAAAATATTGTAGTGTTTAGACTTTTATGCCAGTTCAGAACAAAGTTTTTGAATAAAACCATTTCAGGAGAGGAGACTGTAAAAAGTGTGGAAGGGCTTTTCAGCAACGGAAACTGAAGATGAGGAATCTGCCATTAGATCTTGCAATCACGAGGCACTGAGGAGGAGGTGGGAAGAATATCTGGGCAGGAAAATTAAGTGCTAATGGTGAGCAAGGTAGTGAAGGCTTGTGATTCAGCACATTCCTTTACCAGTCTTCCTTAGCACTGCTGACAAACATGGATGTGCTCTCTTTATGCAGACCTATTATTCTTCTCTGTTGTAGGTTCTTTGTAGCATTCCTTATCAGCCATTTTGGTGCCTTAGCACACATATACATATATAAAGAGAATAGGAGGATGTTGCTGAGTACTTAAGCTAGAGGTTATGTGGCTTGTAAAAAGGAATGGGAAAATTGCTTATGCAGAAGTATTTACAATATCAAAGCTGATGGTTACACTCTAGTAGAGGCATGAGAGGGAAGCATTGCTGCTGTTTCTCTCTTGGGTTAGTACCTCTATTCTTGGATCATTTATTTTTGTTAGTCGGTTTTACATTTGGGTTAAATTACTGAGACATTGAAGCATGACAAAAGTATATTGTCTAAATATAAATATTTTTCTGTATTCCAAACCAAGAAGGTCCCTGACTTTCTAATAAATTCCCTAAGAAACCTATTACTGTCAAATGACAACAACAGACTAGTTTGCATTCCCGCTTAAACAGCTCATAATATTGAAGATAAACTTAAAAACAACAGCTGCTAAGGGAATTTTAAATCCCACAGGATCCTTAAGATATGTGTGCTGCAGAGACATAGAATAGAATATTTTTGAACAAGTTTCAGAAGCTAGAAGGATTTCTTAAAGGCAGTGAGTAATCGCTTGAAACTGGCAAAGAAATTTTTTTTTCCCTAAAAAAAATATTTTTGGGAATGGACTTGAACACTGAAAGTGAAATGCTAGCTGATATTGTGACTGTCAAAAGGCTGGAACAGGCTAAGAAGAATACTGATCGATGTCAGACACTGTAAGCAATAATCAAGTGCAATGAAAAGCGAAGCTGAGGAATCCAAAGGCAGTCCTTTCTCTCCTTTCAGTGATGAGTCACTTCTCTCCACCCTGTGCTGAAGGATGCCATGTTGCTGAAAATTCAGAGATATCTGTGCCGTCATGATAGGTCCAGGGTTAAAACCATCAACCATTTGAGAATGCAAAACCCAAACTAACCTCCTGGATCCCTAGATGTCAGCTGTTGTACATAGGAAAACTCTTTTTTCTGTGCATTTGATCTGTTCTGTGGGTGTACTGCTTCTTGTTTTAGCCCTCATCCCTAGCAATAAATAAGACTTTCACACACACACACCCCCCAAAAAAAGAAAGAAGTCCAAGTAAAACAAGGGCTGAAAATGCAAAAGTGATTCAGGGTAAATGAACCTCCACAGGACTCTTGGGGAGTGTGTTTGGCACATACTTCGCTCTTTGCTGGTTCATTCCAGGAAAGAAAGAACTGTGGGAAAGCTGAAGGTGGGACTTCGTATCAAAAGCAAAATGAGAACACCCAACTAGCTGGCCATAAGAGCAGCTGGTGGATCACTGTGTGCAAGGGCTAGGTCAGCTTTTTGGGTGATGCTGGCTCTGTAATTCAAAATGGTTTGTTCTCGGAGTTTAACACCTTTGATAATGATCAATTAATTTTTTTTTTTTAATATGTCTTATAGAAAACTTTCAGTAATTCTGGTAGAAAATTTCTCTGTCAAAAGCTACTTGTTAGAACTGCTGGAGGGTGTACACATGTGGGCAGTTAAGACACTTAATTCACATTTGTGGTTACAGTCATTTTCCTTCATGGCCATGAGCAGAAAGAGCCATCTGGCAAGGGAGCGCCTCCTTCTCATCACACATCTGAGAGCTTCCCACAAATGAGATTTCAGCTCATTAGGATACTTTATGCCCCTACAGGGATTTAAGAAGAAATACATACCTTTAATCTCTTGTGCTTTCTTCTGAGTTGCATGGTTTTTGTTCAGTTCTAGCAAAGAAATATATTTACTGAACTTAGCCTTTTGGTTGCATATACACATTAAAGATTTTTTCTGCAATTTATTCAGAATTATTATATATACCTCGTGAATCTATTTGGGCCTGCAGCTTTTTCATTGAAAGTTGTGACATGATTGGAGGGTTAGAAGTGTGAGCCCTTGCTGAATGACACTGCTCTTGTGCTGATGGCTTCCTTTATTTTGATAGGTAAAGATGAGAAATTACTTTTGGGGTGTAGCTGCTTATGGTTGGTCGGTGTTTGTATCTCTGAAGCACCTGGAAGGTGTTCTTGGTCAAGATGTTGATAGAGAAGTGACTGATAGGAAGTGACTGAGCTCATTCTTTGAGCTGTATCAATATTTTTTAACATTTGTAAAATGTAAATATTTCTGCCAGTAATAGGTCTGTAAGAATATGAATGGGAAAAGAGCATATCAGGTGGATAATGCACCAGTGAATTCAGGTCAGTTTTTGTAGAAGTTAATTGCAGAAATTGAAGGATTTGTGTCACTTGAGTAAGTTAAAATGAGGTTTTAAAATTATTGCTGTGATGAGTGACTAGTTCTGTCTTTTCACCAGTTATGAGGATCATCTGTCAGGTGAGTTTTTTCAATTGATAAATTTATCTGCCTAAAGGCCATGTAACCTAAATTATAGATGCTTACAATTTATCATCACCTTTCAGGACCAGAGGATGAAAAGGGTAAATAAGCATGATACTTGTCAAAAAGTGTTTGCAAAATTTATGTGAATTTATAAAGTACTCACATATCATTATTAAGTTGTAGGGCAAGGGAAATAGGATGGCTGCTAATAATTAGGCCTGGAAGCTCCTGTTAATTTGGGCAAGAAGTTTTGTAGTTTATTAGACAAGTAGTAACAGGCTTGGTATTTCCCTTAGCTACTTCTTAGGAAACCCATCTTACCACTGGCTGGGTTTCAGCTAATAATGTACCATTGCTACTGTAAACTCTGTATAAAATAGGGTAGTTTCTTCTGCTGTGTGAAAAGCTGGAGGAAAAAGGAAAACAGAGCAGAAGGATGAGCGAAAAAGGAAAGCAGGAAACTAGACAGTGTTCTGTATAAACCTACAGATCAATAATGGTAAATGTGCTTGGAATTAATTTTACTCTGTTTCATGGGTAGCCAACATGAGTCATATTGCAAAATGCTGTCTGGAAGTAAAGGTGAGCACTCCAGCCGAATGTTTCAGTAATAGACAGTTGCCAAGTAATTGTTTCCTATCTGATTTTAAAATTTCATAAATATAAACAGAACAAATGACACTTGGCAACTGTTTCAAAATACAGATTTAAAGTAACATACGTGTGTTTTTGAAATCTCTTCTAGCCTGTTGTGCTTTTCCTACATGTGCATTGCAGTGACGTGTACGGTGTTTAAAGGGCAGATGTACATTTCATAATGATTGAAAATGGTGTTTAGTGTTTAGATTTGCAAACAACAACAAAAAAGTAAAAATAGAACTCCGTCATCAACTCTATTTTAAATCCTCCCAGTTATGGCAATTGTATTTGCTGACAGTTCCACAAACCTCTTTTTGGGTATAAGTCATTTACAGAAGACCTACGTGTGGAATAAAGTGCACTTAAGGTTAGTTTTTGAGCTAATAATGGCTGTCAAATGAGCCCATATTTTACTGAAATTAAACTTAGAAGAGATCATTACATCATTCATATAATCTACTGTGCATTACAGGCCACTCAGTGTTGTCCAAATTTCACCTCTCCGGAATATTCCCACTCTCAGAAGATGAAAATGTGACCATTGCCAGAGAGCAGCAGCAGACTGAATGGGAATAATGTTCTGATTGCAGAGCAGGAATTGCTCCAAGTACATTTTGAGGCTGAGAAGGAGGGAAGAGGGATGGCCATAACTATATGGCCGTTCCTGAAGTGGTTTCCTCTGCTTCCACTTGAGAAATGTTTGACCAGAAGAAAACAAACACCAAGCAAAACTGCCAGTTTCTCTGGGACTTGTCTGCATTGGGTGTCTGCATACATGACCAGATGTTTGCTGGTTAATAAAGAAACCAACAAGAAGGCCATAGAATAAATGACCCCTCACTTTTTCTGCTGCCTGTGGGATTACATGTGATGTGTATCAAGACAGCCACACCAGAGAAAGCCCTCTCTATAAGTGCAGCCGTGCTAGTAGCAAAATTGTGCTTTTGTTGGTAATGTTTATTTACCAACAGAATTTCCTGGGGGCAGAATAGGCTATGTAAACAAGAGCACAGCTTTGCTGGTATCGTGTCTTCCACAGCAGGAATACTTTCGAGTTTTTCTGGCAAAGATTTGTGATGGGAATGTGGTCACAGATAAAAGTGCATGCCCTTTATCCTTGGAAGCTGCAATCCTCTTCTGCGTGTGGTTAAAGCAAGCTCAGCAGCTTGTGTGCTGCCAGCAAACAAGTGCTTATCTGACACCATATAAGGCTGTGGCTGAGGAGGAAAACTATGAAAAACATTCCACAATAAACTTAGACTGGCAGATTTAATATGGCACAGAAAAGCTTAGATACAGATTTTTTTTTTTCTTTTTTGCTTCTTTAATTTAGCTCTGACAGTATTTACCCTCACAATAACATTTTAATGTTAATTAGGAAAAAATGGCTTGTGTTTCTAGATATTCTAAACAGTCCTGTCCCAGAATAAGAGGATTTTAGAATACTGGTGCACACAGGGTTTGTTGTTGTGGAGTTTGGTTTTGGTTTTTTTTCCCCTTGGACTTGGTATGGTTAAAAGCAAGAGAAACACCTTTAGGATACAGGAATGTGGGAGCGTTGGGATGTGTTTGGGGGCATGGTGGGGAACTGGATGTTACAGTGAGGAGCATATTGAGAATGAATTATGGTTGTGAAGATGAGTTTATCTGAGTTTTAACAAGATGTGAGATGCAGTGAAGTGCTTAAAAAAAAAAAAGGAAATGATGCTAAGGAGAGAGACAGGCTTCTCTTTTCCTTAGTATATTGCTTTCATCTTTGCTGTTCTCATATCCTCTAATGTTTATAATGCAATAGCCTGCTAAGTTGTTGTAGTACCTTAGAATAGAGGTATAGTCCAACTTTGGTAGACATTGGTGGCCTAAATCCGAATTTCCAGGCTGTTCCCTGCCCGGTGGCCACTGCTTTTGGCAGTCTCCATCTTCTGCAGTCAGCACTTACCCCAAACTATCAGCAGCTGAAATGATTGTGAGTTGACATGAGAGGTAGTGCAGCTTTTGCCTCAGCTGTGGGCTGCTTCCTTCCGGAAGAAGTTGAAGCACACCCCATGCTATATTTCCCCCCCTATACAGCTAGCTGGACCTCAAGAATTAAATGGTAGGTGATTTATTAGCATCTTGCAAAGATGTTGGGAGTCTTCTGCAATATCACTGAGTATATAGTAGTCCTTATGTGTAAGGGTGTGCAGTACCATCTGTCAGAGTTTATTCAGTGTCATTCTCTAGCTTAATTTTTGGTCCAACATTTATGCCTTTCTTGTAGTAGCCAGTCTGTAGTAGTGCAGTGCAGGAACAGCCAAGCGTTGTGCCCATGTGTTGTGCAGGATGTGGTGTGCAGGTGAGCCAGGTCAGCTGGCAGGTGGCTCCTGATGCACAGGGCACTTGTGCCGTGAGGCTGGCACATGCGTGAAACCTGAACTGGAGGTGGGAATGAAGTGCACATCGTTTATGAAGAAGGATTAATAAGATTTTCAGGAAAGAGGTTAAGCTTGAGGTCATTTCCTTCCTCTTGTTACGTTTTTGAATTTCTGCCAGTGAGATGGGTGAAAGGATTTATTTTTGTCTTTGAATGTTTTGAATTTCAATGATGCCTTTACTTTGAATACAGAGAAGTGGAATTCCACTTTATTCCTGCCATTGTACTGTCATATGTCTGAAAAAATGACTTGTATTTTTTTTCATTATCTTTGTGTCTTGCATTCTAGTTAACTAATCCTTTGAGCTGCTGCTGTGCCTTGAAATATCACACTGTGTGAGGGCATATGGAGATGCTCTGATCCCCATGCTGAAGTGTTAGTGTACATAAAGAAGGAAACAGAATGTAGTGATATAATTCTTGGAAAAGAAGGAAATAGCCAGTGTCAGACTATAGGCTGTGTATGAAAATGAGAGCAAGGATTTTCCCACTCCATTAAAGATTCAATAGGAAAAAGGTTTCATGGTTTAGTGTTTGGATGGGGTGTATGGCATGGTTTCTGTGTTCTGCTCCTGCAGCTGAAGTAGGAGTGAAGTGTTAGAGAAGTTGGTGTTACTCCTGACCATCCTGTCACTCACAACTAGAAAAATTATTAATGGCTCTTGCTGTGTGAAGCAATAGAGTGCAATAAAAGTCAGCAACATATTAATGTGTGTAGTGGGTCACAGGGGGCACATGAGAGAATGCGAGCTGAGTCTTTCTGCTTCTTGCCCACAGCTCAGGGGCAATCAGTGGAGGTACTTGAACCTTAAATTTGGGTGTGCAACAGCAAAAACTGCTGCTGTGCAGTGAGGAACAAACATCTCTTTGCTTTTTTGAGCATGGGACAGGATACTAATTATCTGATTATAGATGATGATGATCCTTCACTGCTAATATAGCAGGACTGTGCCACTAGAAGGCCAAAATCTGTGTCCAGCTGGAGTTCGGAGTGTTGCCCAGCACCCTCTGGCAGTGCATGATTACCTTCAGGAAGAGCTGCAACAGCAGCTTCTCTCCTGTATGAGGCTGTAAGAACATCTGTGGTACCTTTTTCTGCCTGTTGTCTGCTCTTGCTTTTCTTAACCGAAGATTTGTGTCTTGTATTTCTGTTACTTTCCAAGTTTTTTCCAAAGTGTCCTGAAGAGTAAAGAGAACTGTGATAGTAGGATCTTGTAGCTGCTTAGGGAGCTTTTAAGACTGTCCAAGAATTTTGTTCTCAACTTTTTTTGGGGTTGCTCTGTTGGTATTCGAGGGAGAAATGTTTCCAGCCATTTAGTACGCAGCAGTGTGTTAGATTTCTCTTACAGTATTCCAGTTCTGATGTTCTTTTGCCTTCTATCCTTTGAAGATACAAGTCCTAGAGGTGCTCATGCAAGCACAAAGCAATACTTTCATCTCTTCATTAGCAAAGAATCCATCTTAATTTCTTTGACTGGAAGCATTTTTTGAAAAATCTTCAAGCTGAGTAAGAACAGATACTCCTGTAAGAGGTGGAAGGGGTTTTTTTACTAGTTTGTTTTTTTTTTTTAATCTGAGTATTACTAGGAAAACCAAGATTTGCTTTGAGAGCCTGAACCTACAGCTCCACAAGTGTGCAATTTCATGAAATGGATGCTATGAAAGATTCGATCTCAGACCACAGACCAGATTGCAGATTCCTTTAGGTACCCTTTTTTTTTTTCTCGAGGTACTGGAACTGCTTTGGCACAGTTCGGGTCCTTGTCACAGATTGAAGGAGTTTTAGGTCAGCTGCGGTTGTAGTTCCACCTGGAGGCCATTGAGGAGTCAGAGCATCTAGGGGAATAGAGCCTTGTCGAAGCCCCTGCCCTGAGGTGGCATTTACCACCTTGAAAGAGGAGAGGTAGTAATGGAAGCTCTCTGCCGCCTGCTTATCCTCCTGCCCAGGAGTGCCCTGTGCAGAATTATCCTGGGTTTAAGGCATCTCCATCCCAGCCAGACGTCATGGAGCAGTCCTGTCTTCTCTGAAATAACTGGATTTGTGGGGAAGTCACGCAGGAGAGCGAAATACTGTGTAAACAAAAGCCAGCACTTCCAGTGAGCTCCCGCTGTGCTCGTTGCTGTGGCTGCCTTGCCGTCATTTCTAGGATTTAACGATCCTCCTGTTTACATCAGCCCGCCCGTGCTGCGGGGCCGTGGCCATGCTGAGGAATCCTCCCATGGACAAGGCAAGGAAGGAAGTGGAGGGAGGATGGGGCTTCGGCATCCTGTACCCTTCGGAGGGGAGTGGCTGCAAATAGCTGAGCTCGAAGGACGTAATACCTTATGTGTGTTAGCACGGGCTGCTTGAACCCAGATAAACCCTTGAATAAAGGAGAAGAGGCAGGCGATGGTGTGCAACTGCTCGAAACTGCCGCGGAGTTTGAGAACATGCTTCTGAAAGGCTTTCCTTCAAATGACAGGAGGAAGGGAGAGGACAGACGCGCCTCGTGGAGCTGAGATTATGCAACAGTGCTAACACAGAGCAAAATTCTCCAAATTTGAGCTGCACGGGCTGGGTCCAGAAGGCAACTTCTCTAGAAAACACTGGTTGTGATTAGGAACGAGGATGCTGTTTTCAATATCCATCCTGTAAAACATTACTGGTTTTTTTTCTTCAGTTTGTTAATTGAGCTCTGATGGAGGAATGCAGTTTAGGATCCACAGGCATCCTTTGGAATGGCCAGGTAAGGCTAGAAGGTACAACTAAGTGTTGATCTTTAATTTCAGCAATGGAGCTATCTTTCATGAGAAATATTTAGGTTCTGCCGCATAACTTGTGTTCACAGCCTGAGATGGGGAATTCTGAAAATTGGAGAAACAAGCTCTGGCTTAGTGGGTTAATATTTGTTTGTATGGTACTGATACATAGTGTATTTTAAATGGATTGACAAAATGTGATTTATTATAGTAATTGTTTGCAGTAGAAACTCCGCCTTGAAAACCTGTTAATTTACTTACTGACTTTCTAGAAAAGGAGTGAGGCCTCAGGTGATAAAATTTATCTTCTCCTTAGAACGTGTCCTGATACAGTTTTCAATTATTTCAATATCCAAGCATATTTTGGATATAAGGAAGAAATATATTTAGTTCGTTAGATCAGTAAACACTGTTCAACTTCTTTAACAATCACTCATGGATTTTTATGTTTATTTCTAGTATTTCTAGAATTAAAACTTTTAGAAGTTACCAAAGAGAGAATACTGCACGAAAGTTAGTGTTGCAGACTTTCCCAGTCATTTGCCCAAAATCCACTGTAAGTATTCTTTGGAATGTTCTTGTTAGTCTTACATTTTGGTGACAGTCTGTTTTACTGCTTGGAAGTCTGTGCTCAGACTGAAAAGCAGAGTGCAGTTGCTGGCATTGAGATTAAGGTTTTTGGAAATAATGCACTAAAATGCATGTAAATTAGTTTTTTGTTTTGCATTGGAAATGCCATCCTAGAGATCTCCTGATGGTTGGCTCAAAATTAGGTTCAGAAGTATTATCCGACGCAGATTAACCACAAACCTGTTACTTCGAAAGACTAAGTGAAATGATGGAGTAAAATAGGTAGGGAGGGGACCCTTCTTGGTAGCATGTTTATGAGAGGAACTGCTGGCAGATCCACAGATCTCAGCCTGAGACAAAACTAGATGTAGCCTTGCTGTTCACCAGCCCTCCAGCTCCGCTGATCCACACGGAGAGAGAACACCTGGTAAGAGAAAGAAATGACAGTGATGCTTAAAAGCTTAATACCAACACTCCTCTTAATAACTGAATGCATTGCACACACCATCTTCAGTGCCCAAAAGGTATTGAAATGAACCTAAAACGTGAAAGAAGTCAGCATTCTGACAATATGAACTTAAGTTAAAATTTGAAATTAAAACTGAACGATACAAACACTTCCGAAAATTTTGTGTAAAGCATCTTCCAGAAAGCGATGAAAAATCAGAGATTGGGATGTAAAACCCAAATGAGGATAAGAGAATTACACAGGGATACAATGGTGTTACCAACGTGATTGATCTTTTCTGAGCTAAGCTGCATGGATTTTTAAAGAGCTGTGAGTTAGCGTACCCATATATGGTAGTGAAAGATGAAAATTGTTAACTTGTGTATAATTAAAGCTGACAACCAGAATCTATTAACATCACCTTTGCTCTGGTATGAGTATCTTTTTAAATGTGTTAAAGAGATCAGAATGCAAAAGTCTGAGCCTCTTAGATTGCTATAGTGACCTTTGCTTATTGCACAGGAAAAAGTTTAAATCTGTGATGTTTCCACACCAGGAATTTGTGACTTCTATAATGTTTTGGTATTTTGAAGAATAAAAATCATTTGTATTGATGGAAGCAACCCTTTTGTCACAAAACCTAACACTGCTTACCACAGAAACTGGGACCAGAAGATGAGTGTTGGTTTGCCTGGGCACTGGTCTGTGCACTGGGACCGTAAGGTTTGTTTCAGATAATTAATTGGTAGCAGTTCCTCTTTATCTGTCTTATAAAAGACTCTATCTTATTTATTTATTTGTTGCTTTAAGCTATGCAGGATGACTCTGTGAGGTGATGGATTTCAGGTAGTTTATCCTTTTATCCTAAGACAGAAATAGTGGAAGATATAAGACACAAAGAACAAAATGTGAACTCCTCAGAAGCCTCCTAACCCCTGATGTCAGACACTGGCTTAGCACAGCTTCCAACACTCAGTAACATCCTCACGCAAAACTGGGAGTAGCAGATGATAAGACAGATGATTGTGCAGCCAGACAGGCTGGAGACGTGGGCAAACAGGAGTAACCCCTGACACTGGGATGGGCTGGGGGCCCACTGTCTGCAAATCAGCTTTGCAGAAAAAGACCTGGAGGTCCTGGAGGACAAGCTGAGGAAGAGCCAACAGTGTGCCAGTGCAACTTTTCTTAATGCCAGGTTTGGCTGATTGTTTAGTAGTTAAATAAAGAAAACATTGTTACTCAGAATGCGTTTGCTTTACAGGGATTTCAAGGAGCATTACTCTGAGTGAAGTTCCACACAGTGATACATTTATTATTACCCACTTTTTGTTGTAGAGCATTGTCCCACATACACTGATTTGCTCTGAGAAGTTATGTTCTGTAGTATTTTATGTCTAAGAATTACTGAAGATAGAGAGAAACTGTGCATCTTGCATTGTTTTCTTTCTTTCAGAAGTGTAGCCTCACTGGACAAGATACTGATGCAGTAAGACAGTATTTTGTTGCATATTTTATGTTCTGGGAAGGGATATTTATATCTACTCTTTGGCCCAGATTCTGGAACAGCCGCCAGTTTCACAAACAGCAACAATTATGTGCTAAAAGGAGAATAGAACTGCTTAGAATTGAAGTTCCCTATGGAATATATATATATGGAGAGAGAGAGAGAGTGTGTGTGTGCATGTATACACACATACATACTCTGTATGTTATGGGGAAGAGAAGAAATGAAGCAATGATAATTCTGACATTGCTCTTTGTGCTCTTAAACACTTCTTTTTTTATAAGGATTTTTGGCAGTATTGTGTACTTCAATGTTTTCATGCTATGCATTTTTTTCCTGTTCAGTTTCTCTTTTTAAAATCCATGAACTGATGTTTGAAGGTATTTTTCCATATGCATTAGTAATGTTATTTTTCCCCTATGTGAATAGCATCATAAAAGTAGAAAAAACCCATCTGTTTCAGAAGAAAGTCAAAGGTGACCAAATATAAATTCTGTAATTTGAGTCAACTGCTGACAGGCAGTGGTCTGTTAGCATTCTCCATCCCTCTGTCTCCACCACCTTCCGCTGCAGTGGCAGCGTGCCTGTGGGCAGAGTATCAGCGATTTAGTTTTCATTGCTGCAAAGGAGTCCGTTGCTTCATGAAAGGGCTGAAAATCCAGGCACTTCCGTAAATGTGGGATTTTATTAAATAAAGTGAAAGAAAGTGTTCTGCATTCTTGTACCTACCAGCTCAGAACTGGAAACTCATTTCATGGAGGACCTTTTCTGAAGCTCACCAATATCCCTGTAAAAATTGCCATTGACTTCGCTTTGTGACTGCAAAAAACAATTGCTTGTGCCTTATTGTTGGAAATCTCACCAATAAGGGCGTATTTCATTGCTTCAGGCTTTGTTCATTTGGTGAACAAGATAAGAATAAAAAGCCTCATGCTTATGGTTATAATATACCAAATATCCGTCCTTCTGCTTAGAACCCGGAACAGACTCTTCTCCAATTGATTAAATACAGAAATTCAGAACTAGAGCATGTTCGGTGAAATGTTTACCGTCAGAATACATCTTCATTTACCTAGATGAAATGAGAATGCTGAATAGTTCAGATAGCTGGAATTTTTAAAGAATCTGCTTGGTTTTGGTAGTGGTGTTTTGGATAACCAAGTTTGTATGGTGGACCGGAACAGTCACTAGTGTAGCGTTGCTGGAAGTTAAGCTGTGTCTCATGGCTTCCCAGCGTTCTGTCTGGAAGAAAATAGCAGGGCCTTGGGATAGGAAGGCACAATAAAAAAGTAAAAAATTCATCAACAGTGTATTCTTTTGGTTAGTGTGTCATTGCAAACCACATAGAGATTTTTTTACAAGGCCCAGGGGATTATTTACAGGCTGTACATTCAGTGTTCCTCTTTGTATGGCTTTGGAAAAAACCCCCAACAAAACATGGGTGAGATACAGCTTTGTTTACTCTGAAAGTTTTTTACTGTAATGAAGAATAAATATGTGCAGTTTAAGATTTTACTGCCTGTGTGCCTGACTTCCTGGTGTATGCAGTTTGTGTCCTATCATGTTGATTCTGCATGAGAAGTTAAGCCTGAGGGCATTACAAGCTTAAGGATCACAGGTGTTAGGAGAACCCTCCTGTCCCTTCTCCTTGTCATTGAGATAATTATGAAACTGTCTTGGACTTGTCATGATATTGAGGTGTTGAGACCACAGCTTTCTAAAAATTCTCAAAGTCACCCATGGCTGGAGGCATAAAAATGTCAGCCATGGCCACTTCTTGATTCTCCAGAGCTCTTTTGGGTTTTGGGCAGTGTGTAAGTTCTCTTGAGCAACCACAGAAGTCCAGCGTGTCTGGTAATGCTCTGTGTGCCAGTTTGGTGGGATGAGATGCACAGACTGCACTGATCATGGTTCAGTGGGGTTACCGTGTGTATGGTGAGATGAGCAGTCAGAATGAAAAGGAGAAAGAGAAGCTTTAGTATGAGTTTATATTTTTAAGATAAAAGTAAGAGAGCTGCATTGTTTATTATTCTTTCCTAAATAGGATATGGATATCCAAAATGTAGGTGACAGTTCTGTAACCTTATGTGGGAGTTCCTACCAAAGTACAAAGGAATGTGCTTGAATGGATATGAGCTTGATGAACAAAGCCACAGTAGACTAAGTTCTTAGTGAAGTCTTTTTAAAACTGTAGAATGCACTCAGGTGTATATAATAAAAGAGGAAATTTTTTTAAAGTAAGATTAAAGAATATGCAGTACCACTGGAAAGAATTGAGATGTTGTATTTGATGTCCTAGGTGTAGTTCTTGTCTAGTCTAGTTAAGAAACAGCGGCTGCAATGCACTGGTGAAATGTTACCATGCGTACTTCCAAAGAACTTCCTGTACAAAAGAGTTAAGTTGGATTTATGTCAGCTTTGTCTGTGTCATCATAACTGACCTTTGTGCCCTTTCAGACAGCTTCTTGCTCTGGTTTTCTTTCATTCATATGATGTTCTGGGTGTCTGAATACAGGCTGGAAAATAAAAAAGGCCCTAAGGCCTGTGTTTGTTTGTACAAAAAACTGAATTTGAGAAGGGTTAATACTGGTATTGCTAAGCTGCTCTGCAGATACTATTTGCTTTGAATGTTTTCTTTGAATGTATTTTGCTGAATCTCTCATTTCTAGCTCTGGCTTACTGACAGTTCTGTACTTTGGGCCTCTAACTGGAGACTTCTAGTTACAATTCTGCGTTTCCTAGCTAGGGAATGAATGCTAGATTTTCACATCACAGAGCAGGACCAGTGTATAACGTGATGTGGTAACTCTGTGATGAAGTTTCACTCAGCTATACATTCCCAATAGCCTCTCTGTTGGATTGGGGAAGTTTTGGAATGTAATACTGTACCTTGGCAGGTCACCTCGTACAGGAAACCATGTATTTGCTTTGGCTGTGTGTCTGTCTGCTCACTCTGCATAAATTGATCTACCAAGCATAAAAAAGAAGCTATTTATGTTTTGCCACTTAATTTGATTTCTTTATTTTTTTAACTTAATACAAGTAAATTTTTGTATCCTCTTGAAACAGAAAGCCAAGAAAACTTCTATTTTAAATACTATTTGCTGAAATTATTTTTTGTTTTCCCTCCTTCAGATGAGAACTCTCCAGCCAATTTCTGGGATTCCAAGAATCGGGGAGTGACTGGCACGCAAAAAGGACAAATTGTATGGCGAATTGAACCTGGCCCCTATTTTATGGAATGTGAGTACCTTTTTATGCAGTGCATATTCAAAGGCAATTTGATATCCATTTCATCACTTCCTCTGATAAACCAAGGGAATTGATTGTATTGCTCCTAGAGGGGGAGCATTTTCCAGTGCGTTTGCTGGACATGATAAAAATGGAGTTGAGTTTAGATGTCCATTTGTAGTGTAGTGATGTTCTTAGACAGCACGTTTCAGTTTAAGGGAGGAAGGAATTTCCTTGTGCAGTGTGGTTTTTCAATTTTACACGTTGAAAAATGAAGTCCCTTCCCACAGAAGTTCCAATTTCAGCTGGACAAATATTAATGGTAAGTGTGTGTGAAGGAAGAGGTACTAAGTTAATAGTGCTTGCTGATGTTTCTTAGTGTGAAGGGTGGATTTGTCTCTAGGAATTGCCAACATCCTGTTCAGTTGCATCAGAATTTGTCAGCTGAAGATTTGTTGCACTGGAAAATCCACTGGGCAGTTTGGAACTACTGAGAGTCTCTGTGTGACTGAAATAAAAAGCCTTCAGCTGAACTCTGTAAGGACCGTTGGTAGCCAAGCTTCAAATCAAAGAGCTGCACCACTCCCTCAGATGCCCAGGATTTATAGGAAGCTGAGTTACTCTGCTGTGGGCTGGATTTTTTTATTTGGTGTTTTTTTTTTTTTTTCCTTGATGAAACTATGCTATCTTAGCATATGATTCCTAAAGAAACTGAGGTTCTAATCATAGGATGTTGTGTCAGAGCTTGCTGGAAACTCTGATGTGCCAAGCATCAAAGTGGCAATCAGTCCCAGAAGAGCTCTGAGTTGCTCTACCACCTGTTTAGCCTCACAGCAATGAATCCTCTTTCAGAAGTTAAAAAAAAATAAAAATACTCCCACTCTTTACTTCACTGCAGTGAAGTAAAGCACTGCAGTGCTGCTTACTGTAGGTCTTGGCAGAAATTTTTATTCTAATTAACTGATAGAACAGTAATACATGTATTTCAAGAGGTGTTGTACACCCTGTGCTAAAAATAAATATTAAAGCTTCCTATTTCTAGAACTCATCATTGACTCTTGCCAAGTTGCCCTATGTGTTACACAACACACTTCTCAAAAAAAAAAAAAAAGCCTAAATAGGATAGAATTAAATTCCATTTCAGGAGTTCATTACATTACAATGATTGAACTGAAGATAATGCTCAAGAAAATAATAAAGATAATTAACTTCCCTGGTGCCAAAGACACTAGTATATTAAAGCAGATTAAAATGTCTTTTAGTAAAGTTCATTGCCTCATCCTTCTTGTACGTGTACTCCATCAGTATTGTTGCCAATATGGGCAGTTTGACTTCAAGGATGCTTGTACCTTTTAGCTGGTTACGTGTTGCTCTGCAGTGTATTGAGATGAGGCTCTTGAATAATATTTCCAGTTCGCATGAGTAACCCAATGGTTCAAGAACTACTAGTTTGGAGTTAAAATCAGCTGCAGCTGACTTTGCAACTAACTGCACATCACGGTCAGCTGAAAGAAAGTGCAGGATGTGTGTTCTTCGGTCATGGTTAACTTCACTAACAAACAGCTCTGCTGCCATACAATGAACAGGAGACAAGCAATTGTGCAGCAGCTGAGAACTGTAAAAAGGAATGTTTATGAGCATATGTTGCTATAGCACATAGTATGGTAGATAAATATGTCACCAGTGACACTTGTGTTTCTAGTGAGAGGCCAAAAATTGCACTGAAACACTTTACTGAATTTCTGATTCCACTTTTTAAACGAGAGGTCTCCACAGATCTGTGACCATGTTTGCTCAGCAAGGCTTTTCCTTGTAGCTTATAGGTGGTGAAGCAACACTGATGCAACTACAGGCAGCTGCTCTTTCCTTTTACTTTTCTACTCCTCAGCTCACTGAATCACAGCAGGGGCAAACGCAGCAGGTGGCTGTGTGCTTCAGGTACACGCGCGGTGTCATTGTGGTGCAGCGCCAGGCTGGGGGTGGGAAGAGCGGTGCTGTCGGGTTCTCACCACGCCCTGCAGGCCTGTCACTGCCCAGCCTGTGCCAGCCTCAGAGACAAACTTAGCTCCCCTTTTAGCCTCTTTCTTCTGTTGTGGTGCAGATATGATTTGTCTCGCAGTATAGCACTGCACGTGATGCCGCTGTGATAGCAAGAGGGAGAGACAAATGAAGAGTCTAACTTTATCAGCAAACATGTGCCAGATTGTTAAATTTAAGGTATTTCTGTTGCTTTAATCCAGCATTATTTTCCAAATTTGGGAAAGAGCTCTCCAGCTGTAGTTTTCTTATGTTTAGAAATAGCTTTGCTGAGAGGCAGAATATATGAGATACAGGTCATGGTATGTGGGGTTTATCATATTTACTCCTCACAGGAATAACCTGCACCAGACCATTAGCAGTGTCCCTGAATTTTTAAAGCAGCAGATCCATAAGGGGAAACAATGTCTGGGGGACCAGCAGGAACAAAATATGTAAATGGATCAATCTAAACTTAGTTGGAGGCTAGCCACAGCATAGGAATACTGGTTGCATCCAATCTGCTCTCAGCTGGGACCAACACTTGACCTGCTCAAGTGTCATTTTTATTGAAAGCTTTCAAGGGCAAAGATTTTGCAGATGCCGTAGGTAACTTGTTCTAGTGCTACAGTATTGTTCCAGCTAAAAAGATTTCTCTAATATCCAATATGAATGGCTATAGCTTAAATTTGGGGCCATTGCCTCTTTTAAAATCTCTGATAGAACTGGAAAGAGTAGAGATAGTAACATTTGTCTTGCCTTAACCTCCTCTTCACCAGACTAAACAAGGCCAGTTCCTTTAGCCTCTTCTCATATGTCACGTTTTCTCCATCCCAACCACCTTTGTGGCCCTCTGCTCTTCACTCTCCATTTTCTCCGTGCTCTTGAACCTAGGGACCCAAAACTAGACACAGTATTCCTCACCAGTACCAAGTAGAGGGGGACAGTGCTTAATTGCCACCACCTATATACTGTGATACCTGTATGATTGCAGGTTCCCTGCCATAGTCTGTGATACCTGTGTGATTGCAGGTTCCCTGCCACAGACTGTGATACCTGTGTGATTGCAGGTTCCCTGCCACAGACTGTGATACCTGTGTGATTGCAGGTTCCCTGCCACAGACTGTGATACCTGTGTGATTGCAGGTTCCCTGTTCTACCTGTACTCAAGGAGAGGAAGGGAATATTTTCTGCAAGCCTGAGGAGCCTTGCACCTGCTCTGGCAATGAGAACTGATGATGCTTGTTAACAGAGTTATGCTAAGTAACTACAATAATCCTTTAGGATTTACACTCAAAACTGGCCTAAAGTTGTCATGTCTTTTTGGGAGGAAAAGGAATGTAAGTTACTAATGTTGGATAATGAGTTGGGCTCAGTCAGCGTGCACTTGCACCAAGACTTTGGATCTGTGTTTTCCCTGGCAGTGTCAGAGCCTAGGGACATTATGTATTTTTTCACCAGTAACATCTCTGGAGGGCGAAGTGCAGAGAATTATAGCATTGCTAACGAGCCATATGCAAACAAATCTCATGCAGGAGTATTTCCATTTTAATTGCATTAATGTTAATCAGTGGGAGTCAGCTGGGTTAGGCCTCGGATCCTTCTGCAAAAAGATTTGTATCTTTTAAGAAAAACAACTTATGCCTTACTTTGGGAAGCTGTTTTTCCATGAGCATAATTGTAAGTTTATTTATAGTTTCACCAAGGTCTCTCAAATTTATGCTTATGTTTAAAGGTAGGCTTGGATAAGCATTTTTCTGAATTTCACATTACTGTGTGTTTGCAGTCTTGTAACTCAGTGTTAAGATCATTTAATTTATTCCTCTTAAAAATCTCTCCCTAGGGATTCAACATTTATTTTTCCAAGAAAGTAACATGTAAAGGCATAGTTTGCCATCTGCTCTATTCAGATCAAGCAACTTGCAGAAAGATGGGAGGGGAGAGCCTCATGTTCGTACTAAAAACAGACATTAATTCCCCTCAAAGCATCCAAAATTAGCAAAAGAAGGATGATCAAAGAAAACTCTATTTGCCTCAGACAAAAGTCAACACAAAAATTCTGTAGGCTCTGCCCTGGAAGGGAGAATCAAAGGAATCAACAGTGAAATAAAGAGAAATTAACTTAATGTATTCCAGAAAAACAAGCAGCCTCTGAGGGGAGTAGCTGAGGAAGAGGAGGGAGGAAATATTATGCAGAGGAGAAAGAAAATATTTGCAGAATACCAAGTCCAGCTCACCTTCACAAACAACCGGTGTCCTTAAGATGTCACCTCGAGACAAACTGAGTGGCTCTGAACTGCAGAGCCAGCCAGTACAGAGGCAAGTATTCCCCTTGCTTTTCCCTGAGGAAGGAGCAAAAGTGCTTTGTAGGCATGAAAGGGAACTCAGTCATTTTAGACATTCAAGAAGGTGAGTTTGAGGATCAATATGCCTGATACGCTGTTTCCTCACATAGTAGAGGTGGCTTTCAAACATCCTGCTCTGAGGCTTGCTAAAATATGAGGGAAGGAAAACAATGACTCACTACATGGCTCCCTCAAATGTTTTTGCTATGTAAACTACAGAAGGACTGCTAAACCCATCTCTGCAATTTTCATCCTCCTGTAAAAGGAAACAAGTTTAAGGAGTATTATCCTAAACAGGTAGCAGTGGGAAAGTGCAACACAGCTTAATGCTTTTGCATTTGGTATGGTCATCTGGTAAAAAGCATGGCATCAGGCTGTTCAGGTCCCTAAGTACATCAGGGCCTTTACTCTCTGGTGCAAGAGAGGTTTCAGTTGCCCCAGAAAAGATTTCACATGGCAAATATTTCTCTGGGTGTAGCAGTCTGTGAGCTTGGGATGGAAGGGGCTCCCTTGGGGGCACTGTGCTGGAAACAGAGATGATGGTGATGGTATTCCTTATGGAGAACAAGCTAGCAGAAAGATGGAGTGAAATGATCTATAGGAGGGCTGGTGGTAGAAAAAACATGTGAGAGGAAGCCTGAGTTTTATTTAGGACTAGTTGGTAACAGCTGCTGCTAATTCATAATCTGCAGCTTCTACATCAGATTTCTGCAGTACTGGGAAGGACAGGTCATGTTGGAGATGCCATGGCAGGGAGATCCAGCATGGTACAGTCACTGCCATGCAGCAGTAACTGGTGCTTACACACTTCCATATGCAATGTGCCCAGAAGTTAAAAGCTGTACATATTCTAGCAGGTAAAACAGGGGGGTGTCACTGTTCAGCACTATGAATGGTCGTGTGCTCACACTTCACTCTCTGCCATGGTCCTGCCTGGTTTATTAGTATGGGCTTAGGCTGAGAGCCTGCTTTGAGACTGTATTGGCCTTGTATTTATAAGTTATGGTCTTGGTCCCATGAGTGTTAATTACTGTGTCCCCAAGAAGCACCTTCACCTACTTTACCTGTCTTTGTTGTTATTTATACCATTTGATGTCATAGTCATTGCTGTCAGTAGAATAGAAATACATTGATTTGCATATATTTTCTTTACCAATGTTTTGGCTTTACGTCATGAGCAATAGCCCATAGTGGCAGCTGTTGGGATTTATCCAGAGGCTGCCAGTCTTGTCACATCAATAATTTCCAAAACCCCCCTGGGATGTTTGTGGTTAAATTTCTTCTGGTGCCACACTGTGATACTTGGATGCAGTGACTGCACAGATGCTGTGTGTTTTGAACTAAAATCTCATGTTTGTGGCATAGTATCACAGAATAGTTGGAGTTGGAAGGGACCTTTAAAGGTCTCTGGTCCAAGCCCCCTGCAATGAGCAGGGACATCTTCAATAGGTCGGGTTGCTCGGAGCCCTATCCAACCTGATCTTGAGTGCTTCCAGCGATTGGGCAGCTACCATCTCTCTGGGCAGCCTGTGCCAGCATTTCAGCACCCTCACTGTAGAAAGTTTCGTCCTTATATGTAGTCTGAATCTACCCTTTTTTAGTTTAAAACCATTACCCACTGTCCCTGCTAAAAAATTTGTCCCCATCTTTTTGATAAGCTCCCTTCAAGTACTGAAAGGCTGCAGTGAGTTCTCCTCAGAGCTTTTTCTTCTCCAGGCGGAGCAAACCCAACTCTCTCAGCCTGTCTTCATATGAGAGATGCTCCATTCCTCTAATCTCTTGGTGGCCTCCTCGGGATGCACTCCACCAGGTCCCTGTCCTTCCTGTGCTGGGGCCCCCAGAGCTGGATGCAGTGTTCCAGGTGGGATCTCAGAGCAGAGCAGAGGGGCAGAATCCCCTGCCGTGCCCTGCTGCCCACAGGGCTTTGGATGCAGCCCAGGACACGTTTGGCTTTCTGGGCTGTGAGTGCCCATTGCTGGGTCATGTCCAGCCTCTCCTCCACCAGCTCCCCCAACTCCTTCTCGGCAGGGCTGCTCTCGATCTGTTCATCCCCCGTGAGTAAGAACATGAGTAGACTATGAGATACATCCAGAAAACGTGGTGATAAATGTGTTTGCATTGCACTGGTATCATGTTAAAAGTGAGGTTTTATGTGGAGTTCTTGGTATTCACTCCGTATTTCCATGAAATTATAACTTTTGCAAAAATAGTGTATTAAGACTGAAATTGCCATACTTTCTAGCTAGCAAAGCAGACTCCCAGCTCCCTTTTTTGTTAGAAGCTAATAGATATCAAAGGGGAAAAAAAAACAGTTTAATAATTGAACTTTATATACTTTTAGCTTTTAAGGGCTGCTTGTAACTAGAGGTATGAACAGAGTTTAGTTTTTGTAATGGTTTTTACCATAACAGTTGATTTTAATGAATGTTCTGTGAATGTCATTCATTACTTGTATCCAATCTTTATATTTTTATCACTTGAAATTTTACCAGTTAAATTCTGTAAAGGTCATGGTTTTCTCACATGGAATTGTTCTGAGCCTGGAACATTCATCTGTGCAGTGCCCTGCAACCAGCGCCCTTTCAGTGGTCTGTCTGGGGACTCATGGTTATTGTCCCTACTCTATTTATAGACATATTCACTGAGTTAGAAATACTTCTGTTAGTCTTCTGCTGGTTTTTTATGTTGTCTCTTAACAGCTATTTTTGAGTATCACAAATAACTGAAACAGGATCAAGTAATGTATTTTTTACATTTGTGGCAGGCTTTGTTGACTTCCTTAAGCACATAACACCCCAGTGTTTTGTTTTAAAGGTTAGATTATAATTAAATGCTTTGCCAAACTGGAGCTCATGACTGTAAATAAGAATCTCTGATGACAGTGAAGTGAGTGGGGCTGGCAGGGATAGGGAGGCTCTGTTACCTGAACAACCATTTGTCCATGTTCCCTTTGAGGCAGGTTAGATTGAAAGACCATTGGGAGATAAGCATTTTCTGTTATTGATCCCACTTTAGCTGAAAAGCTTTCTGTAAGTCTCCTTGTGGGTGGTTTGCCTAATGTTCCTGTAAAATAAATTCTGTTGTATACCTGCTGAGAGAGATGGCCAGTACCTGGGGGCTGCCAGCTTGGGCCCTTGCATTCTGCTGCTGTGTTCGCTACTGCCCAGTAGGAAGTAATCAAAAATGCACATGCTGAAAGCGATGCAGAGAAGAGAATGCTAAATGTCCAAACAGAAACGTTGAGTTCACTGAACTGTCATGCTGTGGAGAAGTTCAACTGGCAGGACATGCAGAGCACTGGTAAATTTCTACAGTTGTCTATCAGGTTCAGAAGGGAAAAAAGTAGGATTTAACACAGCTGCTTTTCCATGGATTGCATCTCCCTTTATAGCTTTGTAAAGCCTGAATGTGAGTGACTTCATTTGTTCTAGTTTTCTTAAATAAGTTTTGCAGAACATGCTCTCATATTTTTCCAATGAGTTACTGTGCTGTCAGCTTTTCCTTGGTGAATGTTGGAGGACATATGTTTCTGTCTGTAGAGAGCCATGGATTCAGCCCAAGTACCTTCTGGGCACTCAGCTGCAGTGTCCAGAAGTTTTAGCTGCTGTGCAGGTTGCATACAGTGAACCGGGAGCACTGCTTTGCTCCACAGGCTGTTGTAACCCAGCTTGGGTTTGCCCTGTTTTTTTGGAGGTGTGTCTGCCCATCCCTTCTCAGTGGAGGTGATTCCACCTCTAATATAGATGTTTTGTTTAACTAGGGTCTGTCTGGAGCAAGCTGTTCTTGCAGCAAACACACCTGCTTTCCTGCATTACAGTCTCCTGAAAAGAATACATTCTCCTAGGATTATGCTCATGTTTTTATGTATTCTTAGTATCTTTCTTTCATAAAGCATTCTTTTGATGGGCAAAGGTAAAGCTTTAAAGGCAGTAAAAAAGTAGTTAGTGAGGAACTTTGGGGAATTAGTGATGTTTTAAACACAAGCTATTATTTAGTGTAAGCTGATCCCTTTATTATTGAAGAGGCAAAAGTGTATGGTCCATAGAGGTAACAGCACTATAATTTCATGCAGGTGTTGTTTTGAAATTCAAATGTCAGTGTCTGAGTCCCAGAAACCTTTACTGATTCCAACATTTTTATGTAATGGACCTGAGCTAGAAGACTGTGGTTATGAAATGATAACAGCTATTAGCTTTAAAAGAAGGGGATTACAGTTTCGCAGAGTTTTCTGATTAATTAACATAGATATCACTTTTATATGGCCATGTGATAACTTTGAAAGAATCATAGATCCCCCAATTTAATTTTTGGCTTATTTTTAAAAAAGAAGGAATTTATTGTGGTCTGTAAGATGTCTGGAGGAATGTCAATTACAGCAGGGCATGTGTAGTATCAAAAATACATTTATTTTTCCCATGAATGAAAATTCTTTTGTGTTCTGAAACACCTTATTTTCTTTGATACAGCAAATGGTCCTGTGGTCAGGAACAGATGTATCTCCTTTCCTGGGTTTACTGCTCTTAACATTCTCATTAGGGATTACATGCAAAGCAATCTCACTAACCTGTTGAGGAAGAGTAAGTAGGAAAGAAAAAAGAGAAGTGCCTGTTTTCCCCTGAAGAGAACACATAAATGTAAGGTGGCAGGAGGAATGAAAGATACTGGGAAGACTCTGTAGACGACACGTACTAATGTGTATTTAGAGTATGGAATAGATGAGAGGAAACCTGTGTTAATATGGTATTGAACTCAGTTCTCAAAATATTGAAGTCCTGTTTGCACGTAATTGAACTTACTGCTGCTGAAGAAATCTGCATTTAGAACACATCTCAGCACATCACCTATAACTATCAGTAACAGCCACAGATACTTGTTTTCAATATATCTAGAGCTCAGGAACCCTACAGTCATCAAGAAAAACCTCTTCTAATCAAGATTTTATTCCTGATAACACAGTACAAGACATGTCAAAAAGCTACGTCCTCAGCTGCTTTGAACTGACGGGGTTCCTCTGAGATTTCTTCTGTTAACATTAACTGCACTTTCTGGCGTTATTAGCTAAGAAAAAAACTACTTCGGTGTCCCTTACCCTATGGAGTGTTTGTACTGTTGCTGTGTATAAGATCCAGTCTTGCCTGTTCATTTTGACAACATCTGCATGCATGTGTTGCGTAGCCCATTTTTCAATGTAGGGCTGAATTTCAAGCAGAGCTTCACTTGTATTAATCCCATTGACACAGTGCTAACAGCAGATCTGCCATTCCTCTAAATGCATGTGTGAATGCAGTGCTGTATAAAGCCCAAACTGAATCAGTGCTGCTTCTGTTGGCAAGTGGGAGAAAAAGTCTCCATGCCATGTTTTTAAGTGCCCTGCTTTTTCTAACTATTTCTAGCAATAAGTCCTGAAGTTTGGTTTTTTGTTTGTTTGATTGTTATTTTTTAATTTACTGTACCTGAAAGGGATTGTCAGATCCATTTCTTGAATCAAGCATTGTTCTATCACCAGCCATATACAGGTATTGAAAAGTACTGTATGCTCATAGAAGTCATTGAGAGAAAGAAATATGAGGATGCAAAACTTGTAGTATTGCATTTCAGCCTTTAGATAAATGTACCTGTCAGTGTAGTGAGAGGATTTGTCCACCATCACATTATGGATGGTCTGTGGATAGAACCAGCAGCTGATAATCTTTCCATTGCTAGATTCTGTTCAAAAGTGATGAATTGAGAGAAGATAGACACAACAGACTGGATAAACAGCAGCTCCAGAAACTCTCTGAAAAATTAAGCTTAGATTGCAATAAAAGTAAGCAGTGCAATAAAAGTAAGCAATATAGCTAGAAATTGGAAGTCTTGGTGGAACAGTACATTGTCTTAACCATGCTCTCATGCAGCCATTATATGTTCTCAGTGTGGATAGGAGATGCTCAGACTTGAGTTCTTGTTACTTAGGATGTGCATTTTACAATGTGGAGGGTCCAGTACTTGGTATAAATCCTCCCAGATTTTGCAAGTGCTGAACCTCTGTTTTTATGTGAGCAAGAAATTCTTGTGTGTCCTGGATGTAAGCGTTGTTGGTAGGTAAGCAGAATTGCTCAGTTCAGGAAGAAACTAACCCATAGTCCTGCCTGATGACATCTAGGTCTGATAAACCTTTGTAGGTGATTAGAAATCCTGTCTGCATTTTGAATTTTGCTGTGAAGCTTGTGGTAAATAGAGCATGTTTTGTCTGTGTGTGTGAACTCATCTGTGAGGAGGAGGAGGAGGAAGTGGGCTCAGCAGCTTCTCCACCTCCTGATTCCCTGGAGGCACTGTCAGCAGACACTTTCCTTTGAAGGGTTGTTCTGAGGTGTCTCCTCTTTGTTCTGGGAGGAAGATAGTAAATAAATGTTGATCTGTAACTGCAGCAAATTTATAAATAATAATTTTTGGCTGAGCAGGCTTGCAGGGTGGGTTTCTGAGTAAGGATAAGTGGGTATTTTATCTTGCAGTGATGAAATATCTCAACCCTCAAGGAATCATGCCATATATGTCTCAAAATCTTATACAAAACTCTGCGGTTTCGTACTTCAGGACTACTGACACATTGTTAAACCAAGCAGAGGATTTGAACTGCCAAGACTTTCATACACATCCTCTGTCTGAACTGGCTGCTGTAATTCCTGCCTGCCTTTGGCCATTGCTGTCTGCCTGTGGCCATTTCTGTGCCCTGAGGTAAAACCCTCATCAGCCTTACACAGAAGAGTTATCCCAATGGAGAAGGAAAACAGACATTGTTCCAGATAGGGAAAATCCCACAGGATCAAGGGCAGCCGTAATTATAGCTGTTCTGCTGGGTTGGAAGAATGCAGAGGAACTACAGGGGAGGTCAGGCTTCAGCTAAGCATAATACTCTTTTGTTTGCAGTAAATGCAGTTTAGCAAACAAAACTTTAATCAGTGGGACCAGAAACATGGTGCAACGTTTGCCTTTCCTGTGTTCCAATATATGAAGTGCTTCCAGCTTCCTTCAGCTATGTGTCACGTTCTTCCAAAGTCCTGCAAAATCATCCTAGTGGCAAATGTCTCGGTATGCCTTTCCCAGGGCTGATGATACTGATATAGTAGCAGAAATACAAGTTGCAGAATTAGGTAAGTTATCATTTTTGTCTGTTAAGTAACAGAAGGACCCAACACACAAAGAGGATATAACCAGCAGCTCTACTTTTAATTTCCTGTTGGAGTATTTCTGAAGATAGGTCACTGAATGCTGGATCCTTTTATTGTCTCTATTTGCCTAGGGTCAGTCATGAAATGTTTCATGTGGTTTTTGTTTTCCTTTCAGCTGAAATAAAGATCTGTTTTAAATACTACCATGGTGTTAGTGGAGCCCTCCGAGCTACTACTCCATGTATCACTGTGAAAAACCCTGCTGTGATGGTGAGTTTAGCCTATTTGTTCATTGTATTTGTATCAGATGATTTATTGATAGGTTTTATAACATGGTAGTACTGATGACAGTATTAACTGTCAGACCAGCCTATCAATATGTCTCCTAGTTTTACTATCGACAGCAATTATTTTTAAAAAAAAATTGTGTTGTCTAACAAAAATTATAAAACTTGGAAAATGCTTTTCATGGTTTTGTATTGCTCATAATAAAATAACAGTAAAAAGTCACTGAGCTCAACTGAAGTATTTTATGCTAAGAGTTTAACTTTGCTTGCATTCAGTTTTTTGATATTTATAGTTTTCTGTAATTTAACACTATAATAGGAATTTTTCACACTGGCTATATAACCGAAACCTTGTCGAAATTCTCCATTTCTTCTTATTTCTTAAATATTTTCTAATATTCACTATGAAATTGTTGCTGAGATAGCCATTGTTAATTTCAATGAAACTGGACAAAACTCTGCTCTTGCAAAACTTACTGAATTCTTTGAGTGTTCATATACCATTGAACTTTAGTAATTCCCTGATTATTGAGAAGTATTGTCTTACTGCGTTTGCATTATAAGACTGGTTTAAGTTTTAGAGGAGTTTTTTTAGTTGTTTAAGTAGTAGTGGAATAGTTGTTAAGGTAGTGGAAGAAAAGGCTTCCAAACTTGTACCATGGTGCTTTTGCTGGAAGTAATTTAAAAAGTTAGCTCTTCAGCTGAAGCTTCAGCAAGTTTCACAGTGCATTTGATTCATTGATGTTAGCTGCCAAATATTTAAGATCACAACTGTCAGGGTGGTGTCCTGACAACTGCAGTGTTGAAGATCCAGTAGAGCAGAAGTTACTCAGACTGAATAGCTTTTATTCTGACCTTGTGCTTTTTCAGTGTGGTGTATTATATACAAGTGCATGCTATGGTTATCTGATACTGTATGTGCTATGCTAGACTTTATATCTCAATATACCAAACATCTGGGTGTTATCTCTTAGAATTACAAACCTAGGTGATGGCATCATTTAATTTCTAGGTCTTTGTCAGATCTCACTATGAGTAACAGTTTCGTAGATGCATACAAACTTGATATTTTACAGGAGAAAACGTGTCATAGTAAATGAACTTGACAGCTACTGTCTTTAATATCAATTTATAAACTAAAGACAGTAAGATAGTCTGATTTTGAACAAGAGGAAAAAATGCATCTCAAAATAACCCTTAGAATGGGCTGCATGCTGCACTGTATCATTATTGAGAAGCAGTGATTATACTGAATGGAGAAACCAGTTGAACTTGGGTATTTTCTTGACCTTATCATGTTATCCACCAGTAGTTTTGAGATTCATTGAACAAAAGGACATCTGAACTTCTGTCATCTGAGTATGATTTTAATTGCTTGGTAGCGACTTGTAGATCTTTCTCTCAGTCATGGTAATTCTTGAAGGCTTATACCAGCTGTTGTTGTTTAGATTTCTTTCCTTTGAAAAGTAATGCGGGGTCCTGGGTATTATACAGAATTTACACACCTGCTGGAAGGGGTAATTTTATATAAACATTTCTGTGTGCATTAACAGTGCAGACTTCCAGAAATAGTGAGCTGTTAGTTTCCCTGATGAGAATGTTGTATGACAGTTCAGATGATACTTCCTAAAAATGTCATATTGGGTTAGTTATATGTAAGTAAACCTATTGTTAAATGTTAAAACCTCACAGTATTTCCATGGTTTTGGTGTTGAGTTTAAGCACTGTGCAGTAGAGATTACTGGGTTCTCTTGGTACTGATTTTGTCTGTTGTTAGAGAAATGCTGTTTGGGCAAGTGGTAAGAGTCATGGTGTGCCCACTCCCCTTTTTTATGGTGCAATAAATTCCCTGCTTACTGGATTTTCTTGTACTGATGGTGTATCACACCAGGTATTTCAGTCCATCATATTTTTGGATAAGCAGCTAACATTCTGTTGTGTTCATCTGACTCAGGGAAGATAGAAGGCTTGATGGAGCATTCAGAAATACTATGTTACACCAGATGCAAAATTCTCTGTGTGTGTGCTGGGATGAAATTTTTCACTTGGGACAGAAGAATTGAAATTGCTGTTCAGATCATAATGGACCAGGAAAAGGTTATATAGAAAAGTCATGGAAGTGCTAGGGAACACTGTCACCGTTCGTGTTATCATAGCTGAATTGTGGGCAATTTCTGTTTTCTGTAATGTGAAGTCATGATTAGCAATGTGAATGATATTATTCGAATGGAGTCCGACTTAGAGCAGAAAAATAGATATAGAATGGGGAAGGCCTTTTTGTTGTTGAGTAAAGTTTTTAACAAGGAAAACAGTGTGTGCTAAAATAAGCCCAAAAGAGGAAACTGGAATACAGATCATTCCTGTGGCCTTGCCTGGACAGCATCACGATCACAGTGGGATCACCCCTTGCTGCTTCCATGGTATCTGTCTGTAGACAAGGGGACACTGATCCAGCTGGAATTAACCCATTGCTTTTGATGCCTTCATAATTTTGCTACCACCTGTCACTGCTTATGCATCCATGTAAAATCACTGGCATAATAATGTCGTGCTGGGTGGAAAAGGGATAGTTCTGAGTACTCTGGCGAGACTTGTCTTGCCCTGAGAGTGGGAAGTGCCCATGAAGCCAGGAGTGAGGGAAGGGAATGGACTGGCTGGCGAGTGGCAGTGCTTGCTGGCATGGTGTGTTCCCTCACACTGAGGGATGTCAGGCTCCAACATCATGGCTGTTTCTTCATCACTTTGACTGGAGAAATCCGCACCTTTGCTAATTCCAGTGAAATTCCAATGTGCTTGCTGATCATTGTGGGAAGTATTTGAAAGCTAATAATATTAAGTAGCTTAAAGCAATATAAAAAGGAATGATTATGTGTTCGGTGAATGCAAAGCAGCTTCCCTGCGGCTACCACAGCTCCAGAGTGACTTATCCATCTGGTGACTTCAAACCACTGCTCAGCTGCTCAGAGCTGCTTCACATTCTTCACCTATGCACACAGGTGTGCCCATTTTTATTCAGCTTATTTTCATCAGACCATGTTCTATCACTGGTATTAATCCTCAGCGCTGTGTTTGAGCCAAACTTTTTCTGTGTCACCTCTCCTGCCTGGGAGTGAGTGCAGTGCCTGCCTGCCCAGGGAACCATTTGTCTTCAAAAATAGCTCCATTGATGTCCCTGTGATAGATTATTCGACTGGATGCACATCTCCTCTGTCTTGAAAGACAAATTCTTCTGCTAGTTGAAAGAGATGGACATTAATACATGAGAAACTTCTTATTCTGAAGTAGTGCTTTGCCTAATGAGGGATTTCAGTAGAAACCAAACCTCAAAATCCGTGAAGCATAAGCTTTTAGACCACATTTATATTTAGATATCTGATGCGCTTTTCTGTTTAAAAGGAGCTTTTGTTCATAGAGCCAAAAGCTTTTTTAGTGTCTCTTTGATCTCTGCTTTTTTTTTGTTGCACACTAAATTATCTATTTGTGGAAAGTGACAAAAGTTACATATGCTGTCACTGGCCAGCTCAGTGCTTTGGTATGTATTACAAATCCATACTGTTGTTTGTTATTTTACAAAAGGGAAAGCTGTAAAAAAAATGCAGGTTTTCTCCTATTAATATTGTCTGCATGTATATTAGCCTATACATGTTCTTTTTGGAAGATCTGAGCTGCTGGTGTATTAACACTGTGTGAGATAAATAATAGATATTTTGCTGTACACAAATGCTGTAGCTGAGCCTGTCTGTGGTAATAGGCAGTATCTGGTCAGATCCCTCCCTAGCATGGTACCTTAAAATTGTGTTATCATCCTCAGGCATGTACAAAGCAGATGAAAACTTTTGTGGTATAGTTCTTTTTTTTTCTCCTCTTCAGATGGGAGTGGAAGGCACGGATGAAGGTGCTTCTGGAGCCCAGCACTCCAGGAAGTTGGTCAGCTTTACCCTATCAGGTAAAAAACAACACTACTCTGTACAAACATTTGTAGTTTGACAAATTATTGTTAAAAAAAAAATAAGTTGCTGTTCTAAATAACATCAAAGATGAAATGCTTTTTTTCATTAGCCTCTGTAGGAGCACACTCTAGTGGCTTGAAAGATGTCATTTCTTTAGAACGTCAGTTTGTTGAAAAACAGCCAGAATCGTGGATCTCCAGGAGTGAAAGAAATGGATTTGATATATCCCAGCATGAAAAATTTAGAGAAATTTCCAGTTTGCACAAGGGACAGTTCCTCTCAGACTGAAGAGTGGAAAACATAACCTCTAAGTAAAATGTAGTCTGGCTCCATCACTTTGAAAAAACCAATAGCTGCAAATGATGGTTTAGAAAGGGAAAAAATCTTCACTTGTAACAGATCTAAGCTGTCACTACAGTGAAATAGCTGTAGGGATGCAGTCTACCAGCTTCATTTGTTTTGATTACCACTTTATTCCAGGGAAATCTTGTGTGAGACAGAAGCCCATTCAGCTTGAGCAAAGGCAGATGAAATTCGCTTCTGAATCTTGAAGAGCTGACAATAAAAACATGTAGAGATTGTAGAGGTAGAGCAGAAAAAACCACTGCATTTTGAAGTGGCCTTTTGGCAGTTACCTGAGATAGAGCTGATAAGTTGTACAGACTCACATAGTGGACTATACAAGTAATTGCTTTGTGAATTCTGAAAAACCTGTTTTGTCTAATAGACAGTTGTGATTCTGCCTAAGGAGTCCCATAAAACAGTTTTGAAAGGTGTATTGACTGATGGGCCTGTGACACGTGTCCTGTAATGTCTCTGAGTTGTTCATTTGCACCTGACTCTTTATTTTATCATGTTTCTGCTGTGTGGCTTAATTCTGAATATTGGGTAGGTTTCTTTTTTTTTTTTTACTAAATTCACAGGCATGGCATTTAATTTTAGAGCAGTGAATTTTGCCTGCATGTATAAATTGTATGTGCCAGTTGCATTACTGCATGCAGCATACTGGTGTACTTAATGGAAAAAGACACAAGTCTTGTGCTTCAGCAAACCTACAGAGAAACAGAAATATTTTACAGTTAGGTTTAAAATCTAGTATTATATTTAAAAGTACCTCTATTTTTCTTGTTGCTGAAGCTTGCATGATCATTCAAGTCCTTAGTCATGACAATATGCTCCTGAGGAAATTCTTATTTATTATTGTAAGTTGTGAGGGCTGCAGTACTGGGGTTTCCCTAGGAAGAAAGAAGCCTTTTCAGAAAACTTTGGCTCTTTTCATGTGAGATGGATTATCTGCTCTGTTGGGAGAAAACTGCATCATAGTCCAGAGCAGACTTGATCAGTTACATTTATCAAAGACTGAACTTTTGGAAAGTGTCTGTTCACTACATTACCTCCCATACTGTTTTTATCTCCTCTTCTTGCCCAGAAACAAAACAAGTACTGTGTGATTCATTTTGGGCTGTTTCTGTCCATGTTTCTTTTCTTTCATTGAGTGGAAATACCTTACATACCTTACTGAGAAAAGCATTTGTAGGTGAGCTACAAGTTTATGCTTTTTGTTTTACAAATAACTGGAGGCTCAAATGTAAATGAGGATGTTGATACCTTTCTTCCTTATATTCTTTTGGGAAAACACTTGATTTCCTGCTGTTCACGGGATCCAGTTAATGTGTGAGTACTTTTAAGTTGCTTTATTTAGTAATCTATGGTGAATTGATTTCCTGGGTAATATTTTAGGAATACACTACTTTGTGAACTAGCTTTAATTTACTCAGTTCCTTTTTCCTTCCTTCTTGTTTTGCTTTATAGATATTAGAGCAGCTGGACTTAAAAAAGGCATGTTCTTCAACCCTGATCCTTATCTAAAGATGTCCATTCAGCCAGGCAAGAAAAGTACATTTCCTACGTTTGCTCACCATGGCCAGGAAAGAAGGTCGACTATCATCAGTAACACAACTAATCCTGTTTGGCACAGAGAGGTACTGTATCCCTTTTGAGAGCTGTCTGCCAGCTGATGCAGTGTACCCGGCTTGCATTTTCTCCTTGTGCATTACGCCTTACTCTCTGAAAGCTGTGAGCTTATTTTGTAGCTAGTTATTTAAAGTGACACAGAAATTTTAGTAATTTTAGGAACCCTGTTGGTGGATAGAAACAGTTATCATCTGCATATTAAAGCTGAGTATTTAAGCTGCTGGCAGGTTTTCATTCCCTTCTCTGCCAAAAAAAGCTGAACTCACTTAGCCACCCTGTTGATCTCTTGAAATTGCAAAAATAAATTAATTAAAGTTGGATTATATGTTGTCAGAAGACTTTTTAAGAGAAGTTACACCACATGAACATTTATGCTCAGTGATTGCAACAACTGTTCATTTGCAAATGGAATTTTCATGGTGTGTAGCAGGTGACAAATTTTCAGTTTTGTCAGGCAGAGGGGATGCTCTTTGGTGTAGCCCCTGCAAGCACAGCTGGAGGAAGGAAAACCCAGGAAGGTGTTAGAGCACCACTCAGCAAGGGGGGCAAACAGGCAGTCTGGCAGAAGCCAGTTTGCCAAATGTGTTTGTATTGCGTGAACTGGGCAGATCCCAGGGAAAGAATTCAGTCCCACAACTTTCATTGAATGCAGGAAAGCCAGGCTTGCTTCTGAACATAAATGTTTATGTGGCAAAGTGAAACTACTGACACACATCCATAACCCTTTCAGGACTGGCAAGCCTGTACTGTGGTGAATGTTAATGTATTCTTTAGGAAGATGAAAATTGAGTAGGCTTTGGGAAATGTTTTCACAAATCATAAACCAAACAAATAGTAAAGCAGAATGGAGCAGGGCCAGCATTAGCACTACCGTGGGGTGCTTGGTTGTGGGAAGGACTCTAGATGTGAAGAGTCTTAAAATATTTTAAAAAATCGAAGTTTGGATCTCTAAACTGATTCTTCAGTTTTCTCTCTGTCTATCCATCTATCCAATAGATAAAATCTACTCTTTTTCTCCCCCCTTTTTTTCCTCCTCCAGTTCTCCTTGGCTTTGAAGCTTATTAGAAAAGTGATAATGTTCACTGGTGCACACATCGTATCAGCTGGCTTTAGCTGCTGGATCTTCCCTGTAGCAATGCTCTGACAACAGCAGTTGTGATGCCATTACATATGCTGTCCTAGTGGTGCAGAATTGATCCTGTTTTACATCTAATACTTTCTGCAAAGTAATTTGCAATATTATAGCAAACTGAGAGTGACAAATTTTTAAGTTCTGTTTATCAGAGGAACCCAGTTATGATACTTGCCCAGCGTGAGGAAGTGATGTTATTCCTGACCCCGTTTAACTGGTTTTTTTGAATATATTTATCTGGTGCCTATAGCTGAACTGAACAGCTATTTCCCCTTTTGTTCCTTGTTCAATATATCTTTGGCTACCTAACTACATGTGTATTAGGCATTGTACACAGTTTGTGGTTTTCTCAGAGGTCTTAAAGGTAGCAGACAGTAAAAATGTAACCAGATGACTTTGTTTTTTCTGAGTAGATTATGCCATACTTTGCTTGTTTACTTGGAATATCTTAAAATCTAGATGAGAAATACAAATTTTGGGTTCTTAAGCTTGTTCTCCTAAGGGAATTTATCATCACACTGTATCTATGTGTGTGTGTCTGCCAACATACTTGCTTAACATTTGCCCTGTGCCACTTTTGAATCTCTCGGCTGTCTTTGGGCAGACGTGACAGATCTAAGAGATGAAGTACCCACAAAATGCCTGAAAATGAAGGTTGAAGAGAGTAACTGTGTTAATGTTCCCAGGCAGGGAAAGGTGGAAGAATGATTTTACCAGACATCAAGAAATCTTCTGTAAATTAGCATCCTATTTTTAAAAAGCCCTAAGTGTGGGAAAAGGTTCTGTTGGAACAGAACCTGTTTGCTGACATTTGCCAATGTTGGGGCAAAACTCCACAGAAAAGCCTCCTCCTTCAGTAGCGCTGCTCCAGAACAAACTGTATACACATTGCCCTTTTGACTTCCTGTCACGCATACAAAACATTAATGCAAAACGTGGTGTTGGGAGAGAAATTCTTCTGAGCACAGCCTGGAGTGAGACACTTACCACCTTCCTCCTGCATTGACCTGACAGAGTACAGCAAGGATTCCTTCTCTTTTTGCTTCCCCCTGTGCAAATAGAAGCAAGCAGTAGCTTGCAGTGGCTTTCTACTTTCTGACATAGATGCTGAAAGTGCTTTTATGCACTGCAGTTTCTTACTGAGAAATTCTTTTCAAGGAACAGTGAAACGGAATGGGGAATAGTAAAAAACTAGTTATATATGCAAAAATTCATTATTAAATGATGTTGACATTATTTTGCCATGTGGAAACTGCTGTCATCAGTCACTACTTTTGGAGTTCGCTGCACATTAGTAGTAATTAAGTACATACTTTCTGAATCAAGGTGTATTGATACGGTGTCAAATATGTTCTTTCCTTCCAGAAATATTCTTTTGTTGCACTTCTAACAGATGTCCTGGAAATTGAGGTTAAAGACAAATTTGCCAAGAGTCGTCCGATCATCAAGCGCTTCCTTGGGAAGTTAACCATACCCGTTCAGAGACTATTGGAGAGACATGCAATTGGGTAAATAAATACATTCTTAATGCTTACTTATGTTCAGCAGGAAGACTCAGCATCTAGGACACTGGAAAAGAGCAGCCTTTCTGGCTTACTGGTACAGACCAACAAATTTTTACTACATCTGTAGTAAGACATTTAGTAGTAATTTTAATAGCTTTATTGCTTGACTGGAAGATGGCAATGTTTCTAGCCCTGTCCTGAATACATGTACCCGTGGTTCGTGTTGATGTGTGTCTATATTTTGTTTTCAGCTTAATTTCTTTACATAAAAAATGTTATTCACAAAAAAAGTTACCCTCTGGCTGTCTAGTCAAGAAGCAAGGCATTATCACAGTACTACACGGTTGTGTGCAAATTTTTTAGAGCAAGCAGATATAATTGACTGACTTCTTGTACAGCTCAAGTCTTTTTAATTGTCAATTCAATAATCAGAGATCTAATATCCCTTCAGCTAACTGGCCAGAAGTGCAAGGCTGTGACTCCTTATTTTTCAGAGTGCTTCTGGTACTACACAATTAAAATTGTGTTTCATTATGAATAGCTCACTGATGGGACTCAAAATTCACCTGTTGTGCATGCCTTTTGTAAAGGCCCTGCCTCAAAGTCTGCTAAAGTTAATGTGTCTCCATTGACTTTAAAAAGCCACTGGATTAGGCCCATGAGGAATGATGGTGAAATTAAATAAGTATTTTCTTCTTTAAAGCTTAAGGGCATGGCAGTGTCATCACACTTTTATACAAACTGGCCTTCTTTTTCACAGATATTCCCCTCAAAGTAACAGGTTGCATAAGTGCAGAAAATCAAATTCAATTTGAAAACAATTTTCAGCTTTAAGTTTTCAAAGTGGGTCTACATTGGTAAGTAAAGGAAGAATAAAATTGTAAGAGTAGATTAAAATTTTGATAATACCTTCTTAAAAACATTTTTTAAAAAAGCCTGCCCATTTGTATCCAAGAACAGTGTAGGTATGTGTAAAATCTAACTTTTCTAAGAAGTGCCTCATCTCTGAGTTTCAACAAATTGTGTTTAGTTGAACAAGCAGCTTTTCCTAATAAATTTGCACGCTCCTATACACTCAAAAATAGCACCGTGATACAGGCTGGTGTGAAAACCTAGTGCAGGGTGTTTATTTCCTTGCTAAACACTAAAATCGTTTTCAGCTGTGGGGTTCCTGGTGCTGTGATTTGTGGAAATTACCCATTTGTTGTGTTCATCAGTTCTCACCTCTGTTTTTTCAAACCATTAATCTGGAAGACATTTCCTGTTTTCTTCTCCATACTTCAGTTCTGTATATTTAATATATCAAATCTTTTTAGGATTTTAGAGGCAGTATAATAAATATGTATCAAGAATATGGGTATTTGGTTGGTTTGCCATACTGACATTTAATCTGTTTTGCTTCTTCTTCTGCAATATATCTGCCCATTTTCAGTTTTTGTGTAAAGACAGACGATATTTCACCAAAGGTTTTGCAAAGTAAAGTAGTGGTTAATGTAGACGTGAAGCAGAAATGTACCAAATATACAATTAACTGCTAATTCTCTTGCATTTTTTTTGGTCAAGCAAGTATAACACCATCATTTTGGTGATGTCAGGGATGATTATTAATGAATGAAAAGGTGAAATCCAGAACCAGCCACTTTTAGATAAATTCTGCCCCACTTTTAGCTGTAATCATAGCTCTCAATTTTGTGTAAAGAAATGGTCAGTGGCTTTTAATTTCCTGGAAAACAGGAAAAATGAGCAGAGAATCATCTAGAATTGATTCAGCTGAATACAGAAAAGGCATTATTCATGTCATGGCTTCTTCTATTCTGAAGTGGCCTGGAGTAATTTAAAACTTATAAAAAACTGGAAACTTCAGATGTCTGACTGAAGAGTTGTAGTTGGAGTACAGACTGAGGAATCTGTGACAGGTCCAGGAGACACAACTGCAGTGATTTGGTGTCCTGTGGGCTATAGAGCAGCATGGGGAGGGGAGGTTGCTTGTCCACTCAGGGCACTTTTTTTTCCTAAAAGTTGATGCAAACTGCTGCAGCTTGTTTCAGTAATAACTGAATTTGTTTTATTTTGCAGTAGGAGTGCTCCCAGTAAAGGAGAGGTGTTTATACCAGTATAAAGTTATGTGCATAAATAACAATCATTTCCTGTGGAGGTCTTTAGTAGCTCCCTCTCCTTCCTTCAGCTGTCCCAGCTGTGCTGAGGGGAGCTGGGGCTGTGAATTCTGGCTGTGCCTAAATAAGAATGTACAGCCTGGGATCTGGTCCAAAGCCTCAAGCTGATACAAGTGTCTAATCTAGTCTGAGCCCCGCTGAATTCAGTAACTCTTAAGAACATATTTGAAGATAAATTCAAGCATTAATAGCTTTTCTAAATCAGAACGCAGAAGTGCTTTGTTGAATGTGAAAAAATATGAAGAAACTATCTGTGACTTTAGTACATAGTAAAAACCACAAGGGGGCAGAAAGGTTTTGTTAATTATAAAATATTTTGTGCTGGGGAAGGGAGGAGGTTAGGGGAGAGGGATCTTCACAGTTTGATTTCTTTGGAACTTAAGATATTTAGGGATGTATAAGAATTGGTGGGGCACAGTCTGTATTTGGAATTGATCAAATGTAGTTTTTTAGGCTGCTTTATCTGTTAACAAAAGGTATTTTACATCATTGATGGTGTTTGTGCTTTTCTGTGCAAACTGGAGTATATGGCTGATTTTAAGACCATAGTAGAAAGTAAATACTGGAAACAGAAAACCAGTTAAAATTTAAAAAACCCCAATATTTTTAATTTTGCAGAGACCAGGTTGTCAGCTATAATCTTGGCAGAAGGCTCCCAGCTGATCATGTTAGTGGGTATCTCCAATTCAAAGTGGAAATCACATCTTCTGTTCACGAAGGTGAGAATTTGTCAATGATCTGGCTCGCCAGAGATCCAGTATGGGGAGAGTTTCTATGTATTTCTATGTCTAGGATTTTCTGCTGTTGAGGACATAATATACGTTCTCATTTGTGTACGGTCCCCCTGCTACAGATTTTTTTCTATTGGGATTCAAAATTTAGATATGGCAGGTACTGCTTTAGAGATGGTAATTCCAAAACACCAACACTTAGCATATTGCTTTTGATTTTGTTGGATAGATTCTAAATGAATCTGCTTATGATTCTCATTTTATGCTTGGCAGTGCTCTGTCTTTTGAAAGCAAAATGGGAATCCTGTAAAGTCATATTTCATACCCCTTAAATGTTCTATATCCTACAAAACAGTATAGACTTCTAAAAAAATTCTTTAACTGCTGTTCCAACACTGTAGATGCCTCCATTATTTTGACTGAACTTTCTTCCCTCAGTTGTCTGATTGAAATAAGCAAGCATCTTCAAGGATGAGTATTTTTATATCATTTAAGTAGAATGAACTGTGTGTTGCTGCTCTGTGTTTCACGTTCAGTCTTTCTGTCTCTGCAGATGCTTCACCAGAAACAGTTGGCACTTTGCTAGGAACCAACTCTGTAAATGGAGACTTGGGGAGCCCCTCTGATGACGAGGACATGCCAGCAGGACATCATGATACATCCACAGTATGTTCCAATGGCCCAGTCTTTGAGGAATCTTCTGGAGACACAATCCTGAGACACTCTTTAAGGACTAGTAGGACTCTGGAGACAGACCAGGATGAGCTGACCTCTGGTGCTTCAAGATCATCCCCTCCCAGAGGTCGCCAGGACTCTCTAAATGACTATCTCGATGCAATAGAACATAATAACCATCCCAGAGCAGGGACATCTGCCTGTGGTGACCGTCCACGTGGAGCCTCCCCAAAACTGAGGAGTAGCTTCCCTACTGACACAAGACTTAATGCCATGCTTCACATTGACTCAGATGAAGAAGAGCACGAGCTGCATCAAGACCTGGGTTTTCCATCTTCCTTGGAAGATGATGGTGGTTTAGTAATGCTTAATGGTGCTACCAGAAATGTTGAAAGAAATGATGTAAGTTCCTCATCAGATCAGATAATGCCAGGGCCTGCAGAGAGTGAAAGGGTTTCAGCCGCTGATGCTCCTTTGCCATCAAATGATGAGCAGCAGGATTCTCTCCCAGAGCTTCCACCTCCACAGGAAGGAGGCGAAAGCCCGCAGGATTCTCAGGCTGCAGCACCAGCAGAGCAGGCTGGCAGCGAGGCCTCTGCCGCTCCCGAGGCAGAGCAGCCTCCGGGCAGTGCGGACACGGGAGCTGCTGAAGCTGCAGGTGGGAGCAGAAGGGGCGTCAGCGAAACGGAGTCCATTGACCAAGGGTCGGAGCCTTCGCAGCTGTCGTCAGAGACCGAGCAGAGCGACCCCGCTCGCACGGAGAGCGTCAGCGAGGCCAGCACCCGGCCCGAGGGGGAGAGCGACGCGGAGGGGGCCGACAGCTCCTGCAACGAGAGCGCGACGGTGCGGCGCTCCTCCGTGGAAATGCGCTGCTCTTCCTGCGAGAGCGCCAGGTTTCCCGACACTCCAGCCTTTTCCTCTCAGGAGGAGGAGGAGGGAGCCTGTGGCCCCGAGGCAGCCGGAGCGGAGCCGGGTGCCGAAGCACGGGACTCGGCGAGTGCTGCTGGCTCTCTGCCTGCGGTGCAGTTACCGCAGGAGGAGGCGCGGGAGGCTGAGGCAGGTGAACTACAAGACCAAGAGGAAGCAGAAGAAATCTGGCAAAGAAGAAGAAGCCTGCAGGCAGCAGCTGCTCAGAGCCAGTCTCAGGATGAAGAAATTGAAGGAGCACAGGCAGCTTGTGAGGGTGCCACAGCACAGCTTGAAGGAGCTACTGGAGGTAACAGCTGCAGGAGGCACTTTCTGAAGTGACCTTACTGCAGAGTAAAAAAAAAAAATACAAAAATTAACATCTGGAAACAAAGATCTTTAATTTCTCAATTTCATTATCTTTCAAGATTGGTTTTTTTTTTGTTCCTTTGAATTTATTTATTTCTTCAAGAGACTTTTGAGGGTTTTTGATTTAATGAAAAATCCAAACCTGAGATATCCAAAATATGTTTATTTTGATATTGGTTATATTTTAATTCTTCAGACAGTAGTGAGGAGGATAAAGAGGAGGAAAGAATTCCACAATATTACCCTGCTCACTAATGAAAATGGTAATGAGAAGGGACAAAACTCCCCAAAAGTATGAAATGCAAAACAGAATTTATATTTGGCTCTTTTCTTTTGAATATTTTATATTAGCATTAAAACATAAGGGTAATCAAAAGAAAGGGGAAAGGAAAAAGAATCATTTTTTGATCAGCTTCAGGCTCTTTAGCTTCCTTTTCCCAGTTCCTTCTCTGTACAGATGGATCCTAGTGCACTGGAACCTTGAGAGGAGAGGAACATGTTACCCAAGTTAACATTGTAAAACTCTTATTGATTTTAAAAATATTTTAACAGTTGAGAATTTTCTGTCTCACTAAAATCACTGAAAGTAGAAATGTGTTCCTAATGAATTGTTTCCAAGCAACTTTAATAATGGATTATCCGTTCCGTTTCTTCAGGGGCTGAAGTGTATCCAATCAAGTACGTTTCCGAATGCATCTTTTTTATAACATACCAAGAGTTATATATCAGTATTAATTTCTTCTCTTCGTAAACAAGTTGTTGATTTGGAAATAATAATTTTGATATTTATTTCAAATACTATCAATATTTTACAGCATTTTCTAGACATTTGGGATGCTCTTTATTAAGTGTCAGATTGCATCATGTTTTGCAGATCAGTTTGGCTGCAGCAAGGAAGGACAATGGACAGTTTTACCTCCCACTCTTAAGCAAGGTTTCTGAGGGGGCCAGGTGGAGTTTTGTCCTGGGATATGGCTCAGGAACAGGTTGTTTCCGTGCCCTGACTTTGGCTGCTCACAGATGGATGCAGCACATCCTAGAGGTGATGTTTCCAGGGCCAGGACATCCCAGAGGAATCACTTGCCTAGAAGTGTCAGCATAACCTGTTTTGACCCCAAGAACAGATGACTGTTATATATCGTAGTCCTGCAGAAGCTTTAACATAGCTTGCTCAGTTAAGAGGCAACTCTAGGGCTTCCCCACAATGACTGAAAAATAAATAATTTGTGTGTGTTTTGATTGCAGGTTCTCCCGCCAATGGCCATCAGCCCTTGAGGTCTCTGCCTTCGGTCCGTCAGGACGTTAGCCGGTACCAGAGGGTGGATGAGGCTCTGCCACCAAGTGAGCTTCTCCATACTTTAACTGGGGGATAAGCTGCCTGTGTCTCATTACTGAGAGCTCATTACATTTCCTTTTTGAATGTGGGAATCGAGAATGAACAGCTGAGAAGTTGGAAGTGAGGAGTGATGATGATTAAGTCCAGTATTGTTGTTGTGATAATTACACCTGGTGCACACAGACTTGCTGAGTGTCACTTGTGCAGAGGCAGGAAGGCACCGTGCTGCCTTTTCTGTATGCAATGCTCAGGAGCAGGGAGCTGAGGTGATGGTGCTGTGTGAGGCAGTGGGAGGTGTCAAGCACTCCGAAATCTCTGAATACTTCTTGTATGGTAATGATTTACAAGGGAATATACAGCATCTTTCATATCTGCACATTAGCTTAAAGGTGTCTGTGTTTTCCTTGCGTTTTTTGAGACAGAGTGAAGATTTTATATTAAAGTAAAGCTGGACATTAAGCAACAGTTAGATGAGCCTTAATGAACACATAAATTGTAATTTCTCTAGTGCATATGAAAAATACATCGCTCTCAATTGTTGAACTTACCTTCTTAAACTTTGGGAAGTGAAAATCTACCCAGTATTACGTATTCAAAGAAAGGACCCCCCCAAAAAAAGGTACACAGTTAATAGGCAAAATTGCTTTAAAGCAACTATGCAAAAAAAAAAAAGGTAAATTCAGACCCACTGAAGTCTGTGGCAAAGCTCTGTTACTTTAAAGGAGTCAGGAGTTAAGATACTTAGTGTGAAATGAACAGATCCCTATTTCCCAGTATGGTATGGGATTGTGTTTGCTCTGTAATTGGAGCAAGTAACTGGAAGGAGCCTGATAACGGAACATAGATGTAACTGTGTGTGGAAAGCCAGGATGATGATATGGTTGTGCTCCCTGCTGCCTGTGTTATAATCAGATTAATCCTGTGTGCAGATCCTCAAGTTAATTAACTGCCACCCTAATATACCAGTTTTACATTTTACAAAACAGTGTCTGGCAGATGTATATTTCAGAAATGCACAGAGGTAGCTGGTCCTGTTCTGTGGTTTCAGAAACAAACTATACACTACAGTAACTACCTAGAAAAACTATTGGAATGTTAGTGGAAAAAGCTTTGGCTGTGTAGTATTTTAACATTTCTGACATTTGCTGGGTTTCTGCACAGTCATGCATGGCATGATGCAGGTACACATCACCCCTTTACAGTCAAAGCCCAATGTGATCTCCATGTAAATCAATCATTTGCTAATATGAGTAAAGTCTTTAATAGTAATCATTGTCTAGATCCAGCTTTGCTCTCCAAAGCTCTGCTTTAGGATGTGTGACAGGTTTAATATTTTAGTACTGAAAAATTAGAGAAAATATTAAGAATATGGTTCTGAGTTATAAACTGTAATTTCTTTGTAATTTGGGTTATATTCAATTTGTTGTTTCACCAGAATTTGAAGATAAGAAAAAAAACCCTGTGAATTTCTTTCAATTTTGTGTTGGGTTAAGTTAGGGAACAAGAGAAAGAATTTAAACATTTATCTTGTATTTCTGCCTGTAACGTGCAACGATATGCTCCAGTTGCTACATTCCTAGGGAAAAACTAAAAAAGCTTGACGATGAAACCTCAATGAATGACAATTTTGCAATTCAGCAAGCAATTTGTAAAACGTTTGACTAAAAGTGATTTGATGGAATATAGCCTTATATAGGAACATAGCCTTGTCCGTGACAACACTGATGCGGATGCTTTGCTTTGGAAGCCATTGCCCAAGTGTTCAAAGTTGTGTATTTAAAATTAAATGCAGGCAAAAATGGTTTTCTTCTGCAAGACTGTGTTACAGAAATGGTGACTGTGTCAGAATTGGGCATAAACACCACAAGAAAAAATCCCAACTTATTATACAGTGGTTTAGGGCTTGACATTTAAGCAGGATAATGAATTCACAAATGTAAACTGTTTGAGAGGGTTTTTGGGTTCTTTTGTTGTTTGTTTGGTTTTCTTTTTCCCCCAGTGAACAATTCTATTCTTCCCAGAATACTTCACTGTTTTATTTTGTTTACAAACTATGCTCAAAAAACTTGAGTGTTTTTATTTTATCAGCAGATAGTGCTTTCACTTAGACTTGCAATATAGAAAGTCTCATCTAGACCCTTTCTGAGCTCTCAATGACTGTTTTTCAATTGATGTGCTAAATGGTTTGCACGTTTTCTGTAGCTGCAAGTGTCTTAAGAATCAGGCGTGTCTGTTTCTGTATAGATGTGTATTTTTCATAAACATATATATGTATATGTCTATGTAGTAGTAGTAATAATAATAATAATTGTTATTATTGTTGTTGTTGTTATTGTTACTACTACTACTGCAACAACTGCAGTATAGACCCCAGCTGTGTTCAGCGTCTTGGTGTCTTGCTCATTTTACAAGCAGGTATTAGGCAGATGGTGTTTCTGACCTCAATTCTCTATGGTTTGAGGCCCAGGTGTTGTGATGCACCAGGTTTCTGCTGATCACTGAAAGTCAGATGTGGCTGGGGGAAGATCCCAGTGCCTTCCTCTCTGCTCTCCCGGGGTGGTGCAGATTTCTAGCACTGTCTATAGCTTCTGCTGCAAAATCAGTGGGCAGCATTACAGTAACGCAAAAAGTTGAATTTGGTATGATATTTGCACAATAGGCAATTCTGGAACATACATTTAGTATATGAAGGAATGCTATAATTGAGCATCTTTTCTGGCAGGTCTGCTTACGTTTAATGTAGGTAGATGGAGACACAGGAAGAGCACTGGAATCTGTTTTGTTACTATTACTATTAGCTGGGGAAGAACAATGGCAGGTTTGGTCAAGCTTTGCAAGGATTTTGGTACTTACCCATTGGCCTTTTGCATAAGAAGAAGCCTCAGAGACTGAATCTTGACTTGCTTCAGTCCAAGAGAATTAAACTAAGTATACAGATATTTTGTTTGTTGGGTTTTGTTTTGGTTTTTTTGGTTTTTTTTCTTTTTTAATCTTGGACTGTTACTGGTTAGTGAGAAATAGAACAGAAAAAGGAATGGAAATTTTTAGATACGGATTCCATGGAACCTTACCTACAGTGGGGAATTTGATTTATGGGATAAAATAGGAAAAAGCCATCCCTCTTAACCCTTTAGGAAGAAGGCTCTATGTTGAAGTCATCCTGTAAGAGAGAAATAGAGACTTGAAACAATAGATGGGGTTACAAAAGTGACAGAGCTAAAACACATAAATGAATAAACCCCAGTTCCTCCATAGCTGACAGTATTTTATTGCTCCTTAGACTGGGAGGCTCGAATTGACAGCCACGGACGGATTTTTTACGTGGACCACGTGAACAGGACAACAACGTGGCAGCGACCCACAGCTCCCCCAGCCCCACAGATTCTCCAGAGGTCAAATTCCATACAGCAGATGGAACAGCTGAATCGCCGGTAAGAGTTACCCTTGGTGCCTGTGAATTTTGTGTGCTTGCAAAACTGCATTCACCATTGCAGGACTGAGCGTGGAGACAAGGCCACAGTTGCTACCACAGCTGGTCTTACGTGGTTATTTTTATGTGGCTGTTGCTTTTAGTTTGCATGTGGGCTTCCAGGACCTTTGTGTTCCGCCTGTGATCTTAAGCTACGTGATGAAAAATAATACATCTGATAATATTTGTTAGAAATTCACAAAGCTATTAATGCAGAAATCAGAGGTCAATATATATTAACCTACATGGCAGAAAAGATGGGCAGGCTTCCTTGGAGCCAGAATTGGGTCTAGTTACCATATGCTATATATAAAGTCCAGTTTTCCAACCCTAGGTACCAGAGCATCCGAAGAACAATGACAAATGACAGGCCTGAAGAGCATTCAAATGCCGTGGATGGAGCTGCAGAGGAAGCTGAATTTCACCATTCTAATTCAGGTTAAAAAAAAATATTTTTTTTCCCCTTCTCTAAAGAAGGGAGCACTCATCTCATAGATGATTTAGTGAGAGTACATAAAGCAAACCCTAAATTCTTCCTCTGAAAGTCTGTGTGAAAATGAAGCCATTTGTTGTCATTGCTGTCTAGTTTTGAAGGTTATGACTCAGCCTGCTCAATATGCTGAAGAGATGAATGTGAGATTCAGAGCACTTTCCTGTCAGTACCAGGCTGGTTAAGAAAGCAGGACATTTGCAGTGAAAAAGTATAAAATTGTGTGGTCTGGCATGCAAATATTTTGACTCTGCTAATGCAGTTTAAAATAGTAGAATGTAGGACTAGAAAGGGCTTCAAGCAGTCATTGACTACATCTCTGTAGATAGATTGGATGAGCTGTTCCTAGGCCATACTTGCCAAACGCTGTCTCATGAGTTCTTAAAACATATTCTCCACCTGATGGACATTCTTTAACTTTTTTAGACAGCCTACTCACATAGTTCTTCTTATGAAATACCCTTAAATCCATTACTTCCTAGTCTTTCCTTGTGACTTCTGGTTTTAGGTCTCAAATTATTTTTTTGGCCTACTCAGGATTGTCTTGAGTTGGTCTTCAGCTTCTGAGGGATATTTCAGAAAAACAAGTAAAGCTATGACTCTGCTATACTGAAGAGGTTGTGAAGAGTCCTACATAAAACACTCCTTGTGCTTTCTGCAGAAGGTTTTGGGTTTTGGTTTTTTTTTTTTGATAGTTTGACACTAACCAGTATTCAGTCTTTGATCTGCTAAAATCAGGTCCTGATCTTTGTGTGCAGAACTTTGGCACAAATGTCTGTTTTTCATCTGGTGTTTGCGAGTTGATTATCCCTACCTGCACACAGATCTTTGCACTTTTCTAATGTGCCCCTGTGGTTTTGAATGTTATCCATCCTGCTGTCCAAGTACTGCAGAATCTCCTAATTGGAGCAAGTTTTGTCTTCCCTATCCAGTCATTAGTAGAAATAATGAGTAGGACCAGACCCAGAGAAATTTTGGAGAAACATCTTGGTGGACAGCATTTATCCCGTTCCTTCTGAGAACTCCTTCAGACCTCTGAAAGAACCACCAGTGTCTCAGCGATTGCTCCACCTTGTTTCCTGATTGTTAGAGTGCATTTCACCTGACCTAAAGGCTTTGAAAACCCTTAATTTGCACCATGATCTTTAACCTGCTCTCTCTCACCTTCATTTTTTCATTCTTCTGATTGTCTGGCCTATGTTAACCTTTTGAATGAAGATAGGAAGAAAGACCTTTTTTTTTTGAGTTCTGAACTTTCCCTAAGCAGTTCTCTCCTTGGTCATCTTCCTACTAATAATTTTCTAATACATTTATAAAGTTTGTTACCCATCCAGTCCCTTGCATAGCTGTGTGGTGTTGTGTGCTTGGGCTTTGTCTCTAGATGCTCTTGATACACTCTTATAAAACTCTCTTGTAAATTAATCTGATATGCAAGCAGTGTCACCCTTTCTCGAGTTTCAAGTCATTGTAGAACTTGAGATTTACCCAAGTGTTCCCTTTTATGACTTGTAGTCTTCACTTCTGTTGTAGCCATTTCCTTTTCTATCTTTGTGCATGTGCAGCCAGATGGTTTGTGCTGTACACCAATCAGCTTTAAGCAAATTCAGGCCAAACCCTAGCCAGCAAGTTCAGCTGAATAAACTTCTCATAAACCAAATTCTTAAGCCTCAAACTGCAATAAAAACCCACCTGGTGACCCATGCTGGTTTCCAGATCGCCCAGACTATGACAGAGGACGTATCTGCAGCATGTCACAGCATATTCCAGGGTGTGAGAGTTGCCTGGTGTACACCCAAGTGTTGTACCAGTACAGAGTTCACATATAACTTCAGTGCGTGTCTGCAAGACACTCCCAGCCCAAGTATTCAGGCACATCTTCAGGAGCCTTTGTGCCACTCTGCTTTCACCCCCCTGATGTGCTCCATGTGGGAGAGCTTGAGGTCTGTTGTTTAAGTAGTGTTTCTAAAAATCCTCTTGTTCATTTATTTTACCAATTACCCTCCCACTTTGTGGTTTCCTCTAATACTTAGAATGAATGTGTTTATTTTCCCCATTCCTTTTTTTCCATAATATTTAGCTGTCCATATTTAGAATTTCAACTGTTTGTGTTATTTTCCTCTTCTTTTGTAATTTCTTCTTACTTTTCCCTCAGTTTAGAGCCTCATTCACTGCCTCCCTCCTTGCTCTTCTGTGTTATGATCTTTTATATCTGTGATAGCTGCGGTCTGCATGATTAATATTCATTTGATGGAGAAGTGTGCAAACACTGCAATGTGTAAAAAAGAAAGAAACTGAAATGTAGGTGGCAGCACACATTTTAGTGTAAAATCACTGAAGACCAAATCTGAACTTGCAGTTTTTCATTTACGTTAAAAATATGCTTCCAAATATCTTCAAAGAGAATTGGAGGCAGCAGTTTTGACATTGTAGCAAACACCACTCAATATATTTTCACTTCCTTCCTGGTACTGAAGAAAAATCAGGGCACTTCTGTAGTTGCTAGGAGAAGACACAAATGTTTATTGGAAGTTGAAACTTGAAAGGTACTTCTTTGGCAATCTGCTTCTTACTTACATAAACTGCTTCAATACTGTATCAGGACTGGGGCTCTGGTAATGGCAGATTTGTTGTTTGTTTTTTAAGAAGAAATGAAACATTTATAAGTGTACAATGAATTTTATATCCATTAGTTAGCATTTAAAAAATAACTTACCTGCATACAGCTACAGTATAGCAGTGCAGACATGCCCCAGGGACTTTCTTGCATCTTATATACAGGCACAAACTTGGTAACCCAAATAATTGAATGTGATTTTTTTTATTTTAATGATTGTTTACCAAAAGCCACATGTAAATTTTACTAAACTAAAATTCTAATATTTTCAGAAACTTCAGTGTTATGTTTGAAGAAATATGGGTACACTTACGTGGAGAACCCTCAGTAAATCTGAAATAGTTGTGTACTTAATGCTTTCCTTGCTTGTGTGATTCAAATCAATATAGTTGTTTGCAGTGATGCTTTGGTAATAACTGCTGAAAGTCTTTGTCATTTACTTGGCTCTTAGATTTTCGAAGAGAGAATGTGCTGCCTCACTCTACCTCCAGATCCAGACTTACTTTATTGCTCCAGTCTCCCCCTGTGAAATTCCTTATCAGCCCAGAGTTCTTTACAGTGCTGCATTCTAACCCTGTGAGTATGGTGGCTACAGCTCAAAGGCTTTAATAAATATGTGCTTATAAATGCAGTTGTTTTGGGTACAAAGATACTCCTCAGTGTTGGATGATAAGATATTGGTAGTACATAGGGAGGCTGGATAAATTCACTCATCATCATCTCTTGCAATTATCGAGCTATCAGAGCCATCCTAGCTCTGCATGATAGCGGTTTTTGTTTTCCACTCAATTCTTCATCTTTCTTACGATGCAAAATTACTTGTTTATTGAAGCAATAACTTTCTTACTGTGCTTTGCACAGGGTGAGACACAATTCTGAGACAGACTTTGCTGCTTAATGGTATGATTTGCTTCCCCCAGATTGCCTGGTTTACATCAAAGTGTATTAGAGGTCACACTGAACAAAAAACCATCTTAATATATATCGTCCTTTTCCTTTTTTTGCCTGTTCTTCAGTGCTTCTTTTTGCATAGGTTCCCCCTCCCCGGTGCTTCTTTGTGTAATGGGATTTATCTTGTAAGCAGAAATAATGGAATGAGTAACTTTTCTTCTTCAAGCACACTTACAATGAAGGGGGAGGTTGTCTTTTGTGGTAAGAGCAGTTTTCTCTTTGAAAAGCCTTTGCTGCTGTGCGTTTTTCAGAGTGCCTACCGCATGTTTACAAATAACACGTGTTTGAAGCACATGATCACCAAAGTCCGGCGGGACACCCACCACTTCGAGCGCTACCAGCACAACCGGGATTTGGTGGGCTTCCTCAACATGTTTGCCAACAAACAGCTGGAGCTGCCGAGGGGCTGGGAAATGAAACACGACCATCAGGGCAAGGTAACTCTACAGTGCTAAGAAGGCCTTGTGTTCATCGGTTTCTGAGATAAAACGGACGTACTTGAGGTAAAATGGGTGGTCTGGGAGAGCTCCGAGGATGATCACTCTGGTGGTTGTGTATTGCTTAACAGGAAAAAGATGATATGGAGTAGGTTTTCTTAAGAGGTAGTAGAGATCTTAAATAGTTGCAAGTCTCACTGCTTTTTTTAAACAAGTATTAATTTTTAATTTCCTAAAGAAAAAATTTTGATACCACTTTTATAGTTGTGATGTAAGTTTTAATGTAACTTTAAGCTAGTGCATCCTCCGTATCTAGAGTGTTATATTTTTTGCAGAAAACAGGAGGGTTAAAAATAGACTGTGATTAGCATGTGAGGAAGTGATAAGGCTTATCAGCTTGTTAGGATTACTGGGATATTAAGTTTCTTGGTTCTTACATTTATCATTCTCAACATGGTTAGCTGTGAGAATCTATATAAATAATGATCTTGATGCTTGGAAAGATTAGACAATTCTAAACTGAAGGGTAGAAGTGCTTGAGGGTTGTTTCCTACATTTTTTTAACTCTGAAAAGCACTTCGTTTTTTCATTAGACACACAATTAGGAATGTGCAATTCTACTAACATTGTTCTTTGCCTCACTGTTTTCTGTTTTAAGTAAATCTTATTCTGTTCATTTCTTCAGAGGCCAGTTTTCTCCTGAAGAATAGGGCAATTTTCAGTTTTCTTCAATATGTGCTCCACAGAGAGAATTAGACCGTTGGATTTCTGGTGCGGTATTTGGTAACAGCAATGCTACCACAATATTTATCAGGAAGAGGAAGCACTGAATAAATTCCTACTGGGATTTCTTAATTTTGAATTAGTCTTAGTGAATTCTTGGTGAATTGTCTTTGTCACAAGTGCCACTTGTGGCCAGTGGAAAAGCCTATTCAGCACTTGAGGGAGATCATGGCCAGTACATGGCAAGACCAGTGCTTGGGGAGACCAAACTGAAACTGGGCCTGCCTTTATTAAAGCATAAACATAATGAGAAGCAAGTAGAAATTAGCCATAACACAATATGTAATTGTTTCCTTTCCTTAACTACTCTTTCCTGCTGAGAAGAGGTTTCCCTTTATTTTTTCAAGTATGTCACAGTGAGAGCTTGGTGCTCTTGCTCACGAGGCACAGGGATCATTGTGGCCCTGGTGCGATGCTGAGTAGTGGCGTTTTCACTCCCCCATGGCAGTGTGGTGCTGCTTGCTTGTCCTCTTCGTGGGCTGTCTTCCAAGGTCAGCTGGGGACTGCCCACCTCCAAACTCCCTCCAGAGCTGCACAGCAAAGCCCAGTTGCCCACTCCTCTTTGGCTCCTCTGTGTATCCCCCACAGGACATAACATCATGCAGTCCTCCCTAAAGGGTCTGGTGTGACTAGAATGTAGTTTCTGATGGGCATTACAGGTGATTCTTCATCAGTCACTGACTACAGGGAGGCAAAAGGCCATTGGAAAATGTGCTAGCAGGAAGCATCAAATAGGCTAAATAGGCGCCTGAGCTGAACTTTGAGCTTCTGCTTTGCTCTGTCCATGTGCATACACACAGACATCATACAGATAAGTGCATTTGTGCAGTGTGTGTAAGCACATGCCCATATTTTAAAGCAAGATGCAAGTGTATGTACTTTTTAATTAGATCTCTGCAAGATGTGCAAATGCATAGGAAGTTATTAGAGGACGTTTTTGTTTTTTCTCTCTACAATTAAAGAAACGATAATTGATTACTGAAGTCTTCAAAAGGAAGAAAAGGTAATTTAGCAAGCTTCTCAGATTTTAACTGGAAGAATAACTAGGGCAACTATTCATGTTTAATGAGCTAAATATAGTTTTGGCACTACCTATTTTATGTCAGTCTCTTCAAGCATTGTAGATTTATGGATTATAGCTAGGCAGGAGTTATGTGAGGAATTTTTTTGAAAGGAGACAGTGAACCACACTGTATTTTGAGTTGTGTGCCAGTGTCCAGATTAGCCCAAAGCATTGAAGCTCCAATGGTTATCTTCACCAAAGTTCAAAGTGCTAATTTATGCTTTGTTTTAAAGTAGGCTACTACGAGTTGGCCTGCAACCATTCATATTTAATAAGATATGATTGTCTTTATCTTCATGTCTAAACTGAGTTGTCATTTAAATAGAATGCTATGGCACACTGCATGCAATACTAGAGTGCTGCATTAAGTCAGAACTGAGTGGTGCAGCTCTAGGTGGTACTGCCTCCTGTATTGAATCAGGTTTTTTTAATAAGTGATTTACAATATGATGTTGACTTAATGAAATCAACCTGTGTTTTGCTGAAAGTGCTTTACATCTTATAAATGTACACAGACTAGACAAAATAGATAGAAAGACATTAAAAAAACCTCAAACCAGCCACTTGATAGTAAAGTAAGCAGATCTTATCAACCAGGAGCAAAATTTTCAGAAAGACTGGCTGTGTTCCAGCAATCTCTTCCAGTCATGTCCCAGGCCCAAAATAAAAATTTCATGACGGTTTTCATTCTGCTTTTTCACTGGTTTCATATTCTCTAATCTGTCTTATTTGCACTGCATGACATCATTGTTTGTCAAGGTAAACAAGTCCACCGTGTCCTTCACAGGCTCAGATGTAGCAATTAAAATTTCTTTTATCGAATACACTTTATGGTGTTTGAATTGTGAAACAGTTTCACTTGCATATCTGTGACTATGTCAGATGGTCAGAACAGAGTTCTTCCTTACTGCTCTGGTGATGGGATTCCTTCCTTGTAGGCACAGGCTACAGGTACAGGTGATTGCTCTTGGGGCTGTAGGAGGCTTGGTGCTCTTTTCTGGAGCACTTTTAGGGTTTTGCAGCTGTGATATCTCTCCATATGCTTCTTCTTCCATGGGAAATGAAAGTATGAACATTTTCTCCCACCACAATCCATAATGACATTTAGTTGCTGTGTAGCATGACACACTGGTTTGTCTACCTACCTTCAGAGCAGTCAGAAGAATTGCATCTTCTTTGGTCTGGTTTTCCCAAGCAGTCTGAAACAATGATTCCATGAATACTAGAAGCTGGTGTTGCTGCCAGAAGAGTGAGTCTGCTCTCCTCTCATCCCTGGTGAGCTGACCGAGGTTAGAGGAGGCAGCAGGGAGAGAGAGGGACTAAAAGAGTAATTTTAGCCTGGACCGCTTCCCTGATGGGTTCATTGCATGGCTGCACAAACACTTGTGCCAGCACAAGGCAGGAAGGGCACCCAAGGGATGAAACAAGTGGTCAGGAGGAGGAAAGATGAGAATGTTTCTTTTGCTGACACCACAGGACTAAATTGTTTGTGAAGCTGTGGTCAAAGTACCTCATTGGTAGCCAAATGCAGAAATGGCTCCTGCAGTCCCTAACCACCTCTCTGCTGGTCCAGATTCTTTGATTCCTCAAACCAGATGTCACTTTCCTGTAATTCTCCTGCTCAAAACAGAGATCTTTTTTTGCCACTTCCACGTTTCCAGTATTGAAACAAAAAATGTGGAGTGTGTTGAAATAGAACAGTGCTGGTTTCCAAGTACAACACTGATGCTGCGAAAAGTTTAAATTTCAGGGCTTACAAAACTTTCTGGTTCAAATTGGATAGAATTGTAGGAGGTTTTCATTTTCCAGGATACATGTTTCTGTGACCTTGTTTTCAGCAAATGGTTTACTGGTTAACATGTGGTTGTTGTCGTCGGATCGCCTGATTCAAATACTTTTGTTGCCATCATCTTTGCGTTCTTGGCTGACCTTTCTTTTTTGGTTTTGAGAGATCTTTTTATTTTGTTTGGGGTGGTGCTTTGGAGTTTTTTTTGCATTTTGTTTTGGTTTTTAGGAAAAAAGGTCAATGAACTTGGAATAGTTGTATCAGGAATATGGCGAAAATGCCTGTTGGCCTGTAATCATAGTTCATCACTGGATGCAAGAATTAACTTGACATATATACAGCCAATTGTGTTCATAATTATATGGTAAATACTTCACAAAAGGGAATGGGTTTGCCACTTAATGACACCTTTTTAGATGCTTATAAGGGAATGAAAAGGAGAATACACCAGGATTACTTTTATTAAATATTCAAGTCTTCTCTTCTTGACAGTCGTAATAAAGCTTTCCACTTCTGATGCTTGTCAGATGAGAATTTCAAAGGACTTTATAGACATGAACAAAGTAAGGCATTAAAACAGTTCATCCCTTCAGTGGGATGGAAAAGTGTTATCCTCCTTCTGCAGAAGGGAAATGCAAGCCACAGTAACAGATTTTCCACAGCCCCACCTGATCGAATGAAACCTACATCCCCAACAGGCGTTAACCTCAGGCATAATTTTAAAAAAAAAAAGTATTGGCGATAAATTCTGTCTCGTCTCTCCTCCTGCAGGCTTTCTTTGTCGACCACAACTCGCGCACCACGACGTTCATCGACCCGCGGCTGCCCTTGCAGAGCAGCAGGCCCACCAGCGCGTTGGTCCATCGGCAGCACTTGACTCGGCAGCGCAGCCACAGTGCTGGGGAGGTGAGTGGGGTCTGTGCCTCCTCCTCGGGAATCGCCACTTGGTTGACATCATCCTCTTTCACATCATTCCGTGTTGTGAGGAGCATGGTTCTTCTGTAAGTGGCAGCAGTTATCCATAAGGATTTATTCTTTTTTCTGCTAGCTGTTGTTGCTTTAAAAAGGTATGAACTCAGAGGAAAAATACCAAACATGAGTTTCTCTTATGTAGAATTTGCAGTAACGCCACTTAACCACAGGAGAGCATCTGATTACAGATGACCAGTTCCTCTATCCACTCCTTCACTGACAAAATGTTTATTGTCGTCTCACATGGTGTGTGCTGAGTGTGTTGATATATAACTGTGAAAAATAAAGGGGAAAAATGCATGTGTGACTATACACCTAGTTCTGCAACTTTCCCGTTAACTATAAAAAAATCTTACCACATACAGGTTTATCAGACTGTTATATGCCTTTGCATAGGTATTTCATCTCTACTTTCTGATCAGAAATGCATGGAAGACACTATTTTGCCGATATGTCACTGTGCACCATTTTCACTGGCTGTCTCCGTATTGTTGTTGTCACTTCTTTATACTTGTAACCTTGTGTATGTTCAGTCACTTGGACTTCAGTTGTACTTTATTTAAAAACCTCCATACTGTTGGCTGTAAGTTGTCTTTTCAGGAGAGGGCTATTCCATGCCAGGAATTAAAGATAATACAGTTCAGAATAGCAAGAGAAATGCTCTGATTTATCCTTTTTATAGCTCAGTCTTGTGGCAGATGAAGGTCTGCCAGACCTCTGTTTCAGAGCAGACATGAATCTTGTCTGCCACTTCTCTAGCAGGGCTTCCACTGAGCTGCAGTGGGTGAGTGCCTCAGCACTGGCTGCATATCTTGTCCT
>VZTE01001920.1:2366647-2410337 GCA_013397775.1 Eulacestoma nigropectus
CTTGTCATATCCTGTGTGAATGTGGTTTAGCCCCCCCCCCCCCGCCCCCCAGTGTCAGGTATATTTTGCAAATGGTTTTAAATAGCATTTTCCATCAATTTAGTGATGTCATGTATCAGGCAAGGAAGGAAGCTAGAAGTGCTTTCATATAACTATTTAGATCTGGAATAGGGTAAAGCAAGTATTTCTGTTGTGATTGATTTGTAACAGAGCAGAAATAATTTTTTTTTTTAACCTTACCCAATATGCACCCAAATTATCTTTCTTTAAGCAGCATCCAGTAGCTCTGCACTTAAAACAGGTATTTGTGCCAACCATGCTGCTGAAGTTGTCAATGCTGCAAAATAAGTATAGTTTATCCAACAAGAAATCATCAAATATATTGCATATGCATAGTGCTGCTTACCTGTCAAAATTTTCCACTCCATCTAGATACATGAAATTCCTTAAACCATATTTCTACATGCAATTTTTGAAGTGTTTCCTTTATATTGTTACAATTGTAACTTAAATTGAGGTATAATTCCAGCTAGGAATCTCAAGCATAGCAATTCAATACCGTATTCCCATTCTGGGATTAATGATGGAATGGTGTTCTTTTTGTATGCATATGTATGAACCTGAACACCAGGTTTTCCTCTGCACTTTAGGGCTTATGTATTGCATGTTGCATATTTGCATTTTTTTCCTATTTTTAAGCTATTGCATAAAGGAACTGTACACTATTGCAAAAGATGAATACTTAATGAAAAAAAAATTATCAAAATACTTTTCTTTGGCTTTGACTTGCCATGAACTTTGATGTTTTGAAGCCACTGACCCAGTTTTTACAGGGAGATGCTCTAAAGCAAACATGAACCAGTGTAAGGAATGCCTTTTTAGCTAAAGCTGAACTGCAGTGTGAAGCTGGAGCTAATAATAATGGCATTCCTTTTCCAGCACATTGCCTAACAGGAAATAATTCTTCATTTTTCTGAAAGAGTATTACCAGAGAGCACAGAGGTCTTGGGAGATATCTTGGGACTTTTGCTGCTTTGTGATTTCAGAGACTGGATTTAAAAGGAACCTTTTATAATTATTTGATCTTTTGCAGTTAGATGTTTTAGAGATCTTTGAAGCTTGGGAGTGCAGTTCAAATGCTAACCATTACATGTAGGCAGATAAACTGAGAAGTAAACAAAGAGGTCCAGCAGCATGAAAAAGAGGTTGACCAAATGTTTTATAGAGCTAAAATACTGAGCACTGAGAAATGACTGAAACCTCATCGCGCAGTAAACTGCAGCAGTTGCCCTGACATAACAAATGCCTCTAAGAACAAATTTTATATTGTGGTTCTACCCTAAAAATTGTTCACATGCAACTCTTTTTAAGACCAGAAGGTGAATACAAAAAAAAAAACCAGAACAGTGTTTCTGAATGATTCTAGGAGCCATGTTTTTACCAATTTTGGACTTGTTTGCCTTGCCTGAATGTGAACTCACTTCTTTATTCTCCTTTGAGGCTTCAACCAAAAACTTGTTTCCACTTCAAATTTAGGGAAACTGCATTTATGCACAGAGGTGACAGAGGTGCCAATGAAGGAGCAGAATCTGGTTTCCAGAATTTTTCGTATAGATAAAGATGTCCATGAATTACAAAAGACCCCCTGAAGGGATCCCAGTTTTATTTTTTTTTGTCTCTTTTCAGAATGGGACTATTTAAAAATAGAAGTAAATTTTGCATTAGTTTTGATTCGTCCTATTAATGGGCCCAGTATGCTAAATAATGTTTTACTTTTACTTGTCCTAACAGCACAGCTGCTTCCTGCTGCAGTGGTTAGGGGGGATAGTGATCAAGCAAAGCCTTGACATACATGCTTGGTTTTAAGCCATATAAATTCTCACTTTTTTGTAGCTGAGTGCGTGTGCTGGCACAGAGACACTCACTGTGGTTACTTGCACATTTTCAGGTCGGAGAGGACTCTCGTCATTCAGGACCCCCAGTTTTGCCAAGACCATCCAGCACATTTAACACAGTCAGCAGAGCTCAGTACCAGGATGTGGTTCCAGTGGGTATGTCAGCATCCAGCCTCTGCTCAGAGGAGTTCTCCATCACTGAGGGGGTCATGGCAGTGTGCCCTGCTGGGGTTTCCATCTGCTTGGGATGGGTAGAAGTTACCATTTGTTATGATCCTTCTGTCCATCAGCATTTCCCCACTGTTCAGTTGGAACCTTCAGGGCTGAAAGTGTGCAGAACCAAATAACTGATGTATTTTACCTCCCTATCTCACTTACTCTGTGTGCTCACAGGATGAACTGAAGCCAGGGAGTCAGATTGGGTCCTAACTGGACTCCATGTATTCCCAGTGATTTTTACCTTTTTTTTTATTCCCCCCCCAACTTCTGAGCTTCTGTTTTGGCAAGATGACAGAAAGTGTTAATCAGAATTAGTCATTAGCTTAACTTCTGTTCTCAGTTACATACACACAGACTTACTGACTTCTGTGCCACCATGTACAGAATTTAGCTTATTAAATCTAACAGCTGTCACATTGTGCTAAATCAAGATAAATTAATCCAGTTGACTGTAACTGGCTCTTTGTACTGTGGCATGTTTACTTGAAAACCTCTGCCCATTTAAATCCTCCCCCTTGCCATGGACATGGTGTGCATGCTTTGCAGGCTCAGCCAGTAGTGAGGATTTGATATGGGTGTTTCCAATGGCTGCTTAATGCTTGAGAATAGATTTCAGTGCAGTGAAAACCAAGGTCCCTGCAATTTTATTCTAGAGTAAATATTCTGGCTTGACCTTAGCTAAGAGTGTGAGTGCTGAAATACAATAGAAACTGCTAACAGAATTATAGCTGTAGCAGTGGAAAGGATATGTCACAATTAGATTTGGTTCATAATTAAGAAGTGTGTTCTTAAATGACAATAGAATTGGTAGTCTTACATACAAAAGCATTAACCCAATACTTCTACAGTTAAAACTGTGAAGGTGAAGTATGTCATTATTGTTGAAGTCTCAGAAGGAATGGCATCCTTTGTTTTGGTATCTCCTTGTTTCAGCATGATATTTTTGTTGATGTTTTCAGCTTACAATGACAAGATAGTTGCATTTTTGCGGCAGCCCAATATCTTTGAAATTCTACAAGAGCGTCAACCAGATCTTACCAGGAATCATTCACTCAGGTAAGAAAATTTGTGACGCTTGCTATTCCCATTTCAGTACAAAATACTAATTACAATTAGTTACTTTCATTAAAATTAGCAGTAGAATGTAACAGATTGGAGACTTCTGGTGCATTCAAACTTATTCATAAAGCTGTGGGAAATAGTTGTGTACTGTATTTCTGTGTAACAGCCTGTAACAAGGTTGAGGAGAACAGAGGTAATGTATTATGATCAAATAAAGACACCTACAAGAAAATGTTTGGAACAACTGGCATAAGAGATTTGCTGATGACTTCCAAATGTGCCAAGACAGCTGGATGGCACAGCAAATGTGCCCGTTCATTTGGGTATGTGTACAGCTGGGAGCATGAGGCAGAGTGGCATTTGGGTTTGTCCTTATCTTCACAAAGCACGTTTACAGAAAGGCTGTCTTGACCTCATGATGTCTGGAGGTAATCTTACATCAATCAGATTTTTTGGTGTCTCTCCAAAATTTACAAAATGGGATATCTACAGATTTTTGCCTAATGAAGCAAGATCTGAGGAAGGATGATCTGTGATTGTTGTGTGGTTGTTATAACTCCCACATATGTTTAGACTTGGAAATGGAATCACCGGCAACTTGGATAATAGTGACCAGGACTGAAATGAATGGATCTATTCTTCCTTGGGCACTAAATTTAAAAAATGCTGATTTGATTGTTGGCAGTGTCTCCTGTGCAGTGCTGTGTTCCAGAGGCCTACCCACACTGGCTGGCATGGCAGTCAGCACTGGTACTTGTTTTTTTTCCCTTCTGTGTTACTTTTTGATCCCTTTTCCTCCATGTCCTGCTAGTTCCCAAAATTCAACAAGCTGCCCTGTTTTGCAGTTTCCCCATGTGCAGTATAACAAGTTCTGTGACGTGACTTCTGTGTTAAAGATGTGGTTTAGCCTCTAAAGAAATCCTGGGTGACAAACCTGAAACAACATGCTGGCAGAATACATGCTCTCTAGAAAATACAGAGAAAAGGAAAACAGAAATCTACAGTTCTCAGCATGTCAAAACAGTTCCTGTGTTGTACCTCTATCACTATAGGCAAGTTTGTCCCACCAGGCTTGGTTCGAAATCTGCTGGAAGTAGTATACAAACAGTTTCTGATTGCTTGTAGTTTTATTGCTTCATATTCTTTTTCCCAGGGTGCTTGATTTCCTTTAGTCTGATAGCAACCGGTGTAATTTTCTTCATGTGTGTTGTGGGGTTTTTTAATAAATTAAAGTTCAAATTGCTTACAAGGCTTGTTGGTATTCCCTGATTCTGCTTCTAGTAGAACCTTGCTTTCTGATTACAGATTCGTAATTTCCCACAAACTGAGACTTTCTCAAGAAAAGATGGGTTTCAGATTAAAAGTGGAAGATCAGAGGATAAAAAATACTGTTTTCTGTACCTCCTCATTTACTTGAGATTATATGTCCTTCTGTACATTTACTTTGGAAGGAGACTGAAGATATGTGCCTTAACTGACTTGCTTCAGCAGAATGATTGAGGATTTTAATGAACATAGTTTTATTTTAAATTGAATGGGATTGGTCAGAAAAGCCATTCTGTTAAGCTGGATGGTTCCATTCTAATTTTAGTATCTGAAGTTAGTAATTTAATTAAGGTAAATTATCTTCCATTATACCTCTCATATATCCTTCTATAGCTGATGCCTCAGTAACATTTCATACATTTTTGTAAAGATCCCAGCTTTATTTTTCCTGGTTAGTTTTTTAAGACCCCAGTTTAGCAAATTATTGGAATCCATGTCTGACCCATTGTGAGACTAAGCAACTCCATGGACATTTCTGTAACACTTGATAAATGAAGACCTGAAATCCTGCAGTATGAATTCTTCGCGTAATTTTTTTTTTTTTAAAGTGATTAGTACAACTGCCAGTAATCTGTTCCTTTGAGGACTTCAGTGCAGTTGAAGTGTAATGATAATGATATTAAATACCATTATTAATATTATTGTAATTATTACATAGGTGAGGAGGAAAATCAGTATTTGGCCAGTGGAAGAGGACGAAGATAATTTGAAAAGATCTCTTACATTTTCTGTCTAAAATAATTTCTCATTCCCTTAAAGAAAGAAGAGATAAGAAGTTGAGAATCTGTTAAAATATAAAATGAAAGTATACTACATGTAGAAAATTTTAATTCAAAGGTTTCATGGTGGAGTGAGAACCTTATACTTATCATATCATTATTAGGCATGTTGCCAAGATTAAATCTTCTTCCAAGCCACTCCAGGTAAAACTGAGAGGCTGCTAAGCTAAATAATGTAAAAGGCTTCAGGCAAAGGCACTTGTTATACATTAAATATAATTTATATCTTAAAGGAAGGTAAAAGGCATATATATTAAAAAAATATCACTGAAATCACAACTATCACTTGTAACTCCAGGAAGTCATGGATTGCGTTCATTTGGAAGGCTGCATGTATTAGTTAACCCAGAAAATGTCCTTCTGATTTCTGGTGTTGCTGCCAATTAAATGCTAAGATATATTTTGTAATCCAGCATTTATTTCCTCCAGCCTTGCCATTTGGGCATTGATGTAAAGTGGAGTGGGCTCTGGAAGTGTCCAGATGTCCCTGCCCTGCTGATTGCATGAAGTGTTTTTGCCTTCTTTTCACTGTTGGTAGTAGGACATGGGGTAGACAGACCCTGAGCCGAGCCAATGCTGCTGTTCTTATACACAGGTCTTTACTTTTCTGTTTGTTTGGGGGTTTTCTGCTTTAGATTTGGGACAGGTTTTACTACGTGGGTTTGGTTTTTGTTTTCTGTTCCTCCAGAAGTATAAAGTCAAATTTAAGAGATAATAAAGGGAGAGATAATATGGGGGTTTTTGGGACGATATCTTAAATGCAGTGTGGTACGAAAACCCTAGCTTTAAAATCACAAGTATGCACTGTAGTGTTAGGCTTGCATTTGTACAGAGATTCAGAAGAGACAGTGCCTCTTTAAACAGTTCACTTTTGCAGTAGAAATGTCCTCCCATAGGTCTCAGCCTCCTACTTTGAATTCAGAGACATGGACTTGAGCATGAGCTTGAGGGACTGATTTTTCTTTTTTTGTTTAATTTTTTTTTTTTTTTTACTGTTTGGGTGACTGTACACCTGCAACAGCATGAGCACTGCAGAGACGAGGGCAATGGGAGAATCGTTCCTCAGAACAAATTAGCTTTTTGGTTGTAATATTTTATTGCTACATGGACATGGTGTGGCAGGGAAAAAAAGTAGGGAAAAGCATAACCCAGAGGTTTCTGATACACTCTGCTTTTTCTTGTTGCTGTGGTACACACTGATGCCTTATTTGCAAAACGTATTTTGAAAGGCTTTTTTTGCTTACACAGGGAGAAGATCCAGTTCATCCGGACAGAGGGAACACCTGGGCTGGTGCGTTTATCCAGTGATGCAGACCTTGTCATGTTACTCAGGTAGGCACTGCTGCTGCCCATGCACGTGTGGAACATGCTGTGGCAGCTGCTGAGGAGCCTTTTGGGGAGTAGTGTGTGCTGATGGTGTCATCCAATCATTTCCTCTTCACTCCTTGGACTTGCAGCTGGGACAGCTACAACTCAAGGCTCAGATTTTATTTTCATCATGTTCAGTTTCCAGATGGTAATTGGAGGTCACAGTTTTTCATAGGAGGATGCAATATGGAAGGCAAGTGCAAGAGCACTCTGCTTTTGATTTTTACAGGTTTGCCCAGACCACCTTTAATTGTCCTGTTGCATCCAGCCCTGATGCTTAGAAAGGTGATACAGCTCAGACCTTCTTTCAAGAATGTGTCTTGTGCTACTTTTAGAATGCATCTGTTTAGTTCTGTGCTTTGGGAAGTGCCTGTTTGTAGAGGCACACACTTGAGAGGTGTTTGTATTACTTAATGTCTCTCTAGCCTCTTCACTGTGCTATCAAGCATTGTCCCCTTTAATAAAGGAAGTATTCTTACAGACTTCAAGAAATGGGAAGCTGCTTCTTTACCAATTTTCATTTACGCTATTAACTCCAAAAGTCAGGCAGATTTTTTGCTAAAATTAAACCCTTTTATCTGGATGCTGTATTTTCATCCACTGTAAAAGTGCATCAAGAAATTCATGGGTACCTTTAAAATTGAATCTAGTGAAATAGAATTGGCATCAGTAGTTGTATTTTGAGGCCAGGTTGCATAATGATAATCCTTTCTGGTCCCTAAATCTCCAAATTAATTACAGCTATAAAAAAATCTCATTTAAACCTATGTTTGGGCCTTTAAAAAATACAAATATTGTTTCTTAAAAAACTTTTAAGATTTTTATGTGTAACTTGGAGGAAAACATCACATAGCCATGAATGTACAAAGATCTGTCCAAAAGGAGTCATTAAAAAAAATCCATGTAAAAATTTCTATATGCTTGTTTGGTGAACAGACTTAGTAAGAAACATCTTTTATTTGAACATTGTTTTCATTGCGTTGGATAGTGAAAGATTGGCTTGCAATTCTTTCTATAGCTCAATTTTTGAAAATAATTTTTACATATTATCTCAGCAGTTTATTTGTGTTGTGTTTCACATTCAACATACCTTTTGATACTAGATCCATTCTGATATTAGATATTCCGTTCCTTTTTGGATTTGCTTGTGTCAAATTTGGGAGAACACTGAAATTTTAATATATATATGCATATATACACACACACAGAGATGCAGTGATTAGGCTGCAAAATGGGTTTTTTCACGTAAAAAGTTGTGTATCAATAATAGATGAGGCATGAAGTAACTCAGCTTGAACAGGCTAGATGTGATACCTGTTTCAGCAGGAGTGTTATTAAACATAAAATGTTATGCCAACACGCTTACCACTCAATACACTTAACAAGTTCAGATGTGATTCTTAGTCCTGGAGGCTTAGAATGTTTCTAAATAAGGTTATTGACCCCTTTGTAATGCGAACAGCAAAAAAAAAAAAAGAAAGAAAGAGGAGGGCCCATGAATTTTCAAGGCTGATTAACTATATTTTAACCTTGAGAACAAATACCCAATTATGTATAGCAGTGTCCCACAAAAGTAGCAGTTACTGCTTTTCAGTGCTTTCAAAATCTGCTTGAGGAAATGGCAATAAAATATTCTGTAGCACTCTTAAGTGTGTATAGTGGAAATAGGTGAGTGACTACCAAAGAAAGCAGGTTGATAACTAGAGATTTATCCCTAGAAAGTGAAAACTGCCATTTATTCAAATAAATATGTTCTTTCTTCTTTGCTCCTTTTTACCAGCTTGTTTGAGGAGGAAATAATGTCATATGTGCCGCCACATGCCTTACTTCATCCTAGTTATTGCCAGTCCCCGAGAGGCTCGCCGGTGTCTTCGCCTCAGAACTCTCCAGGTAAGTTGCTCAGGCAAAGCTTCTGCAGGAGCTCCATGAAACCACTTCTCATCCTTGATAAGACCAGTTCCAGATCAGTAAACTCAGTAGCATATTCTTGCTGCCTTCTCAGAAATTGGAGAACAAAAACAATACAAGAAAATTGTTTGACTCTTCTGTTCCCTTTACAAATTGAAATTCACAGCAGCCTAAAGCCAAGAACATACTATGGGGAAACTATGACTTATTTCCCATTGTGGTTCCCAGCTCTGAGATGAGTAAGGTTGCCTGAGCTGTAGCCCCTTCTGAGTGGTCAGTGAGTTTGTCACTGCAGTGCTTTGATGATGATGGTGTCTGTAAGATGCTGCAGTAAAGCTTGTTCCTTAATTTGGCTGTGCTGTATATATTGTCTTTTCACCTTTCTGAAGATCCAAGTTCTGTTGCTCCAGCAACAACAGAGATTTAGACCTATTTTTGAGCGAAGTCAATAAATACAGTTGCATTTGACTGTCAGACTTGAACCTTTGCCTTGGGCTCACAACATGCTTTGCTGGGTATATTACAACTTCAGGGGTTGTGATTTTGTTCTGACTTGTAAAAAACCATGCAAACTTGTTTCTCGCTGATGTGAACAACTAAGTGACTGCTCATGCCAGCATCCTGATTCCTGGAGAACTAAAAACATGGCTCTAATAACTGTACATTAAAATGGCAGTGTTAATGGGGCTGTGGGGCAATGAGGGACAATTTTATGTAAAGCCAGCTTGTTATCCTTTAACACGAGTTCAAAATACACCATAATGCAGCTGTCTGAATATTCATGTCAGAATGGAATGAAACTGATATTTCAGATTCTAACTAAGTTGCAGATCAGAACTAAATTATTGCAAATATGACAAGTTCCATTTGAAGGCCAAGTTTATAGATGTTGCTATGCTTAGTTTCCTCAAGATAATAGATAAGCAAATCAGAAGTGACTTAAGGGGATTTCTATATATTTGAGAACAAAAGTATAGATAAATAGAGAACATTTGGAGCGTAAGCAACTCTAGGTAGTTCCAGACAACAAGAAGTTTTTATCAGAAAAATAACTTTGATTTTCATGGGCATTTCCCAGTTCACAATAATAAAAAGCTTTGCCTTTTCATGGAACCAGATTAAATGCATTCATAAACATGTGGTAGCTTTTCCTACTGTTGGACAAAGGACCACTGTAAACTCTGTCTGAAGAAAATGTCCAAAGACTTTAATGATCTTATGGCATTCTGCAAAGCAGGGAAATACAATATTCACATTTATTACTATTTCCAGAATGTATATGGTTTAGATATAACTGTTTCCCTTTATTGAAAAGAAGGGAATGATGAAAACTGCATGTATGCATCTTACTTCCAACTGCAAACCTGGCAGTCATTTATAAATAAAACCAGTTCTGGCTTCCAGAGTTAAGATTTCTTAATCGCTGGTACATGCACCCAAAGCATGCTGGGCATGGCTTTATTCCAAAAAAATCTCTAATTTCAAAATACATTCAGTCTTTAACATGTGATATTCTCATTTACTCACAGTAGCAGCAGGTATTACAGGATGGACAGCGATAATTTTAGTCTTATTCTCCTTAAAATTGTAATCTCTGTTCTGGCTCATGGATATAGAGAGACCATTGAATCTCCCTGTCAGTGTGCAAGCATGCACGTTTGTGTTGGCGTACAAATGACTTTTTTGATGAGAAATTGTAAGTAGCCCATGTTTCTATGGAGGCTCTGTTTTTTCTCATCAGCTAAGCTGGCTGTGCCGCGGGAGGTGGCGTGTTAAGGATCCATTGTTCAGATCAGTCACAATCGCTTGTACTTTCTCTTTTGGGAAAGATGAATAGTCATGAAGCTACTCTTTATATCTACTTTAGAATATAGCCTCTTTGAAAATCAAATATGATTATCACATCACTGGTGGTTTTTAGCTCTTCCATTATCTTCCATTAACATCTTTTGTTCCCAAGGCGGAAGTAATCACTATAATTGCCCAGGAATTTTTTGGCATATGCATCTGATTTGCAGTGAGGACTTGTCATGTGCTGACAGAGTATTATGATGCTGATTTCTGAACCATGAAGTAATGTATTATCAGATTCATGTTTTGTGGTCCCCTTCAGAAAAACCCAACTTCCTTCAGGGGTTAACATTAAAGCGTATTTTTGTTGCCTTTTCCTGGTGACTGCATTTTTGTACATACTTTACCCAAAACAAAACAAACAAAGAGAGGGAAAAGGCCAATAGTTAAAAAGCTGTTTACAGTTTCTCTAAGTTTTCAGGAGATTTCAGCTGAGTGTACCTTTAGAACCTCTTGGTGCTCTCAGTAAAAAAGGAAAACCACTACAGATGAATCAATGACCATGATCTGTTTTTCCAGAGGGGTCCTTTGTGCTCCTTTTGTAGCCCTGCTGATTCCATGATATTTACTATTCCTCCCACACTGCAGTTCAAGCCCGGAACAAGCGCCAGGTGTCTTTCTGGTCAGACAGGTCTTTTAAAGAGCTGTTAAGTGGCATTCAGTGTTATTAGTGAGCTCACTCGTTCTCTCTCTGATCTCTGCAGAGAGATAGCCTCTGCAGCTCCTTCCAGCCCCCACTTCCGCAGGATGTGCTGTCGCCTTTTCAGTCAGACCCACGGGCTTTGTGGCTCCGCGGGCTGCTCTGCTTCCCCTCTCTCTGCCCACAGGCTGAACGGATGCACCTCCTCTCTTTTATTACCTGAAACCTTACGTTCCCATGCCTACCCCCACAGCAGCAATCAATGTTTCTGTATTGGCTTCGTTTCATGCAGGGAGCCGAAAGTAAACTCGCACGAGGAACTGAGTTAAAAGACAGAACTCTGCATAAACGTGCTGCTAAACTGTTCATTTGCTGTTCATAATGCTTTCAGTGCATTACAGGTCACTACTAGTTGCGGAGAAGTAGCTGGCAACTTAGGTGTACTTTAGGGCATGAAAAGTTTTAAACATCCATCCTCTGGATTTTTTGTGAGGGATGTCTGCGCAGCCACGAAGGGAACGAGTTTGACTGCCTCCTTGGCACCCTGCCTTGCAATCAAATGAGTGGAAGTAATTTATCCAGGGAGGCAGTGGAAGTTCTAATGATGGTCGTTTTCAGAATAGATCAGACTAAACACCTAATTTGTATATACTGGACTTGTACATTCAGTTGTAGGGTATGCCTTTTTTTTTGGTGTACAGATCTTACATCTCCTTGCTTTTAAGAAACTGACCCTCAAAAACAGTTTTTCAAAATTAAATTCCCTTAGATGGCCATCCTGTATGTTTCTGCAGCCACGGGTTAGAAGTTCCACAAACTTAAATTTGGTAGTCTTTCCATTCTTCCTATATTTTTCTTCCTTGTTACTTCCCCAGGGAAAAACTTCTACTAAGGAATTTCCAAATGTTTTCCTTCTTCCTCTTGATGTAGTCAACAGGGGTAATGCAGAGTCCAGTCTATTTATGCTTCATTTCTGAGTTGTTGTTTTCCCTGGTAATATTAAAACCACAACAGAATAGAACATTTATTGTATGAACTATTATAAAGGTTAGACATAAAGTATACTTGACAAACAAAAAGTAAAGTCTTTCTAGTTGCTTGTGCTGTTTTTTTAATCCATCTTTTGCATTGATCTGGATTTGCTCTTTTAAGATTTACTTTTGAAAGATGATACTATTGGAAGTGAGCAACCAAAAAGTCTTGGATGCAGAGCAGATTTGAAGATATGCAGCTTTTACTCTTTATAAAGGTGACTAAACCAAACACATACCATGCATACCTTTTGCTATTAAGGAATCTTTCCAATAGCAGATGGGACATTCATCAGTTCCTGTCACTACTGCTCATTCTCTGCTTATTGCTCCCTGCAGGTACTCAGCGTGCCAATGCCCGAGCCCCAGCTCCGTACAAAAGAGATTTTGAAGCCAAGCTGAGGAACTTCTACAGGAAGTTGGAGACTAAAGGATATGGACAAGGCCCAGGGAAATTGAAGTACGTTGAAGCATCTCCTGAAACTGGATTTCTTTTCAGGCAGCTTGCTTTGCCTTGCACATCTACAAGCTTCTTCCCATTAGAAGGAATGCAGATGTTATAATGACCCAGGCATTTCTGGGAATATAAAACCTGGAATAAAAGCCTTAATGCCAGCATGTGATTCATAGCAGAGGATACAGAAAGTTCTGAGCACCTCTGTGTTTCCTCCAACTATGTTTTTGTACAGACGATATTACCAATATGGTGCCAAAAAGAGCTTTGGGAAGAGGCCTGCAGAACAGGAGGCATCTGAATTCTTCCATTAGAGCAACTGCAATGATATAAAGTTATATTTTCTCATATCTTTTTCCACTAAAAAAAATTAGATAGACTTATCTTTTGTACATCATTGCCTCTGTGGATACCACAGTCCTCTTTAGTAATGAGGATTCATACATTAAGTGTTATTAAATTCTAAGGATTGCCTTAAAAAACTGCTAATATTTTTATTTTAGCACTCTGAATTCTAAAGTGCTTGGAGTGAGGTCTTCCCTCCTTCATTTATTTGCTAATCATGTGATTACATGCTGTTATATTAAGGATTGTCCTCACAAGATACTTTCAAAATTTTGTAAATTACCAAGTCTTGTGCCAGTTAGATAACTCATAGCCATGAGGCACTAGAACATGATTTAATCATTTCCTCTATTATAAGAAGGAGATTTTCTATTTGGTTTTGGTTTTGGGGGGTTTTTTTATTTCCTTCAGCCAGTCACTTCTCTTTTGCAGAAATCTGTGCAAAGCTCAGACTTCATTCATGTCAACTTGTTACAAGTTTTTCAGAACTGAAATGGGATTAAAATGGTATTGTTTAGACAAGTCTAAGGAGGCAAAGGTTGAGCAGTGTCTGCCTAGGATATAATGAAATCTCAAACAGTTAGAGCCTTATCTATGAAAGCTTTGTCCTGGATGCTTGGGCAAATAACTGGTGGGGAGCATTCGCTCCCTGTGAGAACTGTTCCATTTCTTACACCCTTTTTTTCCTGTCCTTTCTTCCCTGATGTGTTTGCCATCACACTGTAGATTTTTAAGCTGTAGTTTGCCATGTGAATGGAAGTTTTCTCTGGGTTCCTTTCCCGGGCACACAGCGCCGACCTGTTCAAAGCAGGGCCCAGCACAGCTCCACTGCTGCCTGGGTCCTCTTGTTGCCCAGGTACCTGCTCAGTTCCTGGGCTCTCCCCTTGCATGTCCTCGGCAGGATGGCACAGTGCAGTCACTGAGCTCTGCAGGGCCAGCAGGGGCTTTGCAGGAGGCTGGGGGTGGGTTCAGCTGCCTTCCTGCAGCAGCAGCTTCCGTCTGACAGGCGCGCACAGAAGGCAGTATTTGAATATAAAGCAAATGAAATTTCAGGAAACTAATTAAAAACATTTTTTTTGGCAGAGGATAAAATGTTTAACTAAGGAGGACTCTTATTTTAGATATCTGACACTTCCTCACTTTCACAATTTTTCTTTCAGAAGGTACATTGTGTTTTCACATGTGATGCTTCAGTGGGGTTTTTTACAAATTGTCCTTCTAAACTTTTTGTACCATTACACACTCAAGGATAACACAGAGATGTGTATTTCTGGGTTTACCGTACTGTGATTATCCATGGTTTTATCTTTTTCCGTGTTAAGAGATTGATTTTTACAGAAAATATTAGGCTCTTGCTCACAGTAAAACTCACTTAGGGGCCCAGCTTTACAAAAGGATTTCAGACTTAATGAAAATGCCAGCTTCAGGACCTTTCTCCTTAAGACTAATTTAAGGAAGAACCAAGGTTGACAAAACAAAACTACTCTTCTTTGTGCAAGGGGCATTTTATTGAAATCCAAACTAGAGCATTGAAGGAGGTAGACTAACAGGAGCTTCCTGATCTGGATAACATTATCCAGCAGAAACATGTATCTCTGAAGTCACCCTGTTACTATCCTGCAGTGTAAATAGACGTTTCCGACTGTGGTTCATGTTCACAAATTGCTGTTTCAAAATAATTTTGCCCTTCAGATTAATCATCAGGAGAGATCACTTGCTAGAAGATGCCTTTAACCAGATCATGGGCTACTCAAGAAAAGACCTGCAGAGAAATAAACTCTATGTCACGTTCGTTGGGGAAGAAGGGTGAGTAGAACAGGGAAGTATTTGTGGTCTGAGAACTCAGTGTCTTGCAGGTCCTGTTTCACCAAACTTGTTGTCTGGAGTGAAAAGAGGAAGGACTGCAGTCAGGAAATGCCACATACACAAGCCTAGAACATACAGCTGTTCAAGATGGCTTCTTAAGCATTTTGCAATGTAATGTACCCTGCCTTTGCAGAAGTAATGTGAGGGCTTATGTGAATTTTCCCAATAGCTGGTGTGTGTTTCAGAATGTTGCTGGGAAAGCAAGTTAAAAACCAAACAACTTTCTTGTGTTATTCGTATTTCTTTTCTCCCAATGCTGTTGTGTCTCCAGGGCTTATTAAAAGACAGCTGCCATTTGTTGGAGGGAGAGTGCTTCCAGAGTAGGCTATGGGCTCAATCCTTAATTTAGGTCCTGTCTGAGGCACTGGGAGCAGAAAGCCTTCAGTGCTACAGGAGGTGCTCACTGCTTCTCCAGGCCAGGGCCTGCATCACAGATAAAAGCAACTGGGCTGTTGCCAGTTGTCCAAAACCCCCAAATATTCCTGACACTTCAAAGTCACATTCAGAGAATGCTCAGTTGGTGTCTAATGAAAGTCTAATGTGTTACAGGTTGTGAGCTGTGCTTTGCAAAGCAAGATGTGGTTAGATTTCCTTTGCAAGTGAAACTGAAACAATGTACTATTTGCTGCTTTTGTTTCTTGATTTGTGCCCCCTTTGTCAGGTCTTAAAGCCTACTTGCCTGTTGTTGATACGGTTCATGAATGTATTTGTAAATACATTCAAACTTTTATTCCATGATATTCAGAAAACTGCAGCACAGCTCTTGGAATGCCAGAGTGTATGCTATTGCCATGCAATGTGTGAGTCTTTAAAATGCAAAGTTGTAATAGAAACATCTCTTACAAGATTAGATAAAATTAATATGTCTTTGAAAACCCCTAAATCCTGTTGTTTGTTTAAAGTTCACCCTGAAGCACTTAGTGTTAATAAGGACCCAGTGAAGTCTTAAAACAGAGAATGTTGACAGCTGAGAGCCAAGTGTGGACTTGTTCATATAAATAATATCACCATGCTGTCTGAGGAAAAGCTCAGAACTGGAATGGCAAGGCTGGTGCACGATGAGATTACACTGTATTGACAGAGGAGGGTGGGGATGCAGGAGTGAGGCCTGTTTTACACAGCCCCTACCAGCCTTTACTTTCACAGCTACAGCCTCGACTTAGGTTTAGAAATGAAAGGGAAATTTTTTAAATCATACATGAGATAGAGATTGATCCAGATACACCATCTCCTTTCATCAGACGTCAGACTTTTGCATTTCACCACACAGCAACATGAAGAGTGACCTGGAAATGGGGGTGACACATCTTGTCCCCATTATATCCAGCTTTACACAAGACTCTAGCCTTAATGCAAAAGAATCAGTTAATTAAGAGCAAAGTCAAATTAAAATGACGTCAATCCTTTATTTACAAATCTGTGTTTTTAATGAAGAAAGGATGTGTGCAAATAGTGTTGTTTCATCAGAGATGGTGCAAGGATATTTATCACATCAGACTACTCATTTGGCCAGGTGAAGAAAGACAGGTCAGGGTGGAGGAAAGGATGAATACTGAAAGTTAATTGTTTCCTATTTGCTCCTCCTTTTTTAAGATTTTAAGTAGGAGTTTGCTTTTGCATTTCGTTTCCTCTTGGTAAAGAGATGTAAGTCGTAAAGTAATGGGTAAGGAAGTCCTTACATAATACAACATTTTAGTAACTATTGATTTATTAGTGTATAAAATAGTAAGTGGGGCAACTCAGGGTTATTGCTGTTCAAGGGATTTATATCATAAGTCTCATAATGTTTATCTTCCTCAAACCTTCAGTTTCTACACTCATCAATTGTGATGCTCATTTAATGGTTTTTATACACTCACAATTCATGTGGTGCTACATTACGAAAATTTGGATAGAAAGAATATGGTTCCTCGTTTTTCCTAAGTTCTGTGAACTACTAGGAGAAGCTGCTTTGCATTTAAGAGTGGTAAATCCGAAGTATTAATGGTGCTTCCTAGGAGACATGAGTCATGTTGCCAACAACATATTACTCTCCTGAATATCCAAATGCCCACAGTTGCAGCTGTTGTGTGGTTGCATACCTCTCGTATGAAGTTTTCTCACCCTTGTGCCAAGCCTTTAATTGTAGGATAAATCTGACTGGCAGTGCAGGACTCTCATGATTGATTTATTTAACGTGACTCACAGTAACTGCATACAAAGGGAGCTGTATGAAATGGCTGATAGTCAAGCACACAGTTTCCTTTCTATCTTAGGATTTCATAGTGTGTCTGATTATCCCAGAAGTTTGCAAGAGCCTTCCAGATGACCCTTTACTTGATCCTGATATTTGTGCCAAGTTTAAGATCCAATAGTTGTCCATGGTATCAAACCATTTTTGATTATTTTTTTTCTGTAATTTGTTGATGGAATCTACCCCTTCTTGCCAGGGTAAGGATCTGTTTCAGTGCTTCACTGCTGAGGCTTAACAGAAGTGAAATGCTTCCAAGTGACTGAAGGAAAAATGTTCTTTATTCAGCTGAGGAAAGAGGGTTTGTCCTCAGCTTGATAATGGCACATAGCCTTTACTTTCCTGAGAACTTCATCCTCAAAAACAACTCTCATTATGGTTGTCTTCTGTAAAAGTTTATGAGCCAAAACATTCCCAGGAGAAGTTCTATGTGAAAGCTGACCACCTCTGTGGTACTTCTGTCTGTGCATTGTCTTAGTACTTAAGTCAAATATTAAATCTTTTATCTATAAAAGATGTATCTTTCTATCTCTTTGTTAGGGTTATAATATTAGCTGTTCCCCACTGGAAAACCCCTAGTTTTCTGTTTTCCAACTAATAGAGCATTAACATCCTACCTAATTCATTTCACTGGTGACCTGCAGAGTAATGTCACAATTCAGTGTCAGTGCATTGTCAGCAATGAGTTTGTTTATCATTCAGGAAGAAGAGGTTATTTAGATTCATTAGTACTGGAATCTTGAAATAGGGAAAAAAAAAGAACAAAAAAAAGGCCAACAAAGGAAGTGCACTCTCCAAAAGACATTTAAGAGCACTCAAGTTTGGAAGACAGACAAGAAAAATTAGACCAAGTAACATAAATCACTGAAGTAATCTCAGATTATATTGCTAGAGAAAACAAATATTATCCTTCAAATTGTCCTATGGTTGCAAGTCTGCAAAGACAAAATCTGACCATTATTTATTTTCATTGTTAATTTGTCAGATGCAGATAAGTCTGATGTTGGCTCTTCTCATGATTTTCCTCCTCCCCACCCCGGCCCCCCTCAATTATTTGGTTATATTCATGTGGCAGAGGCCATTACAGCTGGAGTGAATGCTTTTTTCTGAGAGCAGCCCACATGGAGAACTTCATTCCAGTCCTCCAAGCCATTCCATTTTAGAATAGTCCCTTGAGAGTTCCACATACTTTGGCATTAGGCAATCTGCATGGTTAAGGGTTCTGGTTAAAATCTTACGAAATTTTAATCAAAATATAGTGTAAGGAATGTAGATTCAAAAAAGTGTTTCCTACTTCATAGTAATGTCAGGTTTCTCTTTAAAGGTTGGACTACAGTGGACCATCAAGAGAATTTTTTTTCCTGGTGTCCAGGGAGCTCTTCAATCCATATTACGGTTTGTTTGAATATTCAGCCAACGATACCTACACAGTACAAATAAGTCCCATGTCTGCTTTTGTAGACAATCACCATGAGTGGTAAGAATTTTTTTCTTTTTGTTTTTTCAGATACATTTTCTGTTATTCCCGCTTGTAGAAAACTGCTCAAATCTGCTCAGACATGTAACACAGAATCTGATCTTTTTAACCAGCAGCAAAATAATTGCATTTCTTTAGACTTCCCTGATTTTGGTTTCTCTTGTGGTTTTCAAATGCTCTTATTTCTCACAAGGTCAGCAAAATTATGATTTGGAACATGTACCATGGGATTGTCTCACAACACAACTCCCTGCATTTCTTGTGCATTAGCAGTCATTTCATGAAAGCAGTATTAACCTCTTGTGTATTAGAAAAAAACAAGAAAAAATAGTAACACATTGACTTTTTGTCAGCTGAGGAGATTAAGGGAGATTTCAGGCACATATTACTGTATGTAATTTGTTTGAGTCTTCCTGAAGAGTACAGAGACCTCCTCAGTGGAAAACCCCCGACATACCTATTGGAAGGAAATCTGGTGATATCTTAAGTGGGGGTAGGGGGAAGACTGCTGATCACACAGCTTTGAAACAGTCTGTACATACACCCGTGCTTCTAAAATAGTTATCGAGGATTTTTGCATAATCCCATTTTCACAATTATAAGCCAGTTTAAATCACCCTCAGTTGATTTAAGCCATGGCATCACCATAAATCTGTAAAGCTGTGCTGTGACTATTAACAGAGAATTCTGCTGTGTAAGTAGTTGGATTACATTAATAGTGGAATGACAACCGCTCATCTCTGTAGGACAGATATGTACTGAGTTATTTTTTGAAAACCAGTTATGAAGAATGAGTATCAGAGGGGAATCTCATTACTAATTTTACAAATGAACAGAAAATTAACTGGTTGGCAGTTCAGTTAGTTGAAGCAACCTGCCTGTTGAACTCCAGTACTTCAACAGTAAATGGCATAGGCTCTATTGGAAAGGCAGAACAGTCTGGCAGAGAGGTGAGAGAAAACCCTTATGTGCTATGCAGCTTCTGCCAACATTTTGTATTCATCCCTGGCTTCTGCAGTGCTGGACCAGAGACCTTGGGAATGAAGGAGGCATGACCCCAATCTCTTTCAGGGAGTGCTGGTTTTGTACAGCCCCAGGGGGAATTTAGAAAATGCAGCTGTGACAAGCAGTTTATGCATGGAAAGGGGAAGGCTCTGCATGTCACATCCTCATCTTGCAAACGTTGTACAAGCAGGTATAATAAAGCCCTAATTTTTCCAAGAACAAAAATGTTGTAAAGGATACATAAACAGAAAGTTCAAGAAACATCTTCTTTGAAAACAAACACTAGACTTAGTTCTAGAATTGTGGAAGAGTTTTCACAATGGATCTTGATTCTCTTGGGAATATTAGCAAAGACCCTCCTATTTCAAGTTTGCTGTCATCTGATCTCAACCCTGGCAAACTTCCTCCTTACACACCCAACAAAATGAAGAAAATGGGGGAAGAGAGAGGTGAGAGAAGGAGATTTAGATCCTGTTGACATAGGGCTGGAGAGCACTGCAATACTTAATAAAACTTTCAGGCACTGTTTGTGAAAATATACATAGAACTCCTTAACCACAGTCAGAAGAGGGAGCAAGGAGCCACTGTAAGCAGGAAAGACAGGCAGCATGAGCTGTCAGGCTGGGAAAGAATAAAAAACCTTTGGCCTCTCTATGACATGAAAACAAGTTAATCCTGTAGGGGTGTGAAATGAGAATAGACAGTGGCTATCATTTTGGGAGATAATGCATTTATAAAGTGCTGGGGCTGATTGGGTTAATATGGATTTGACATTTTTGAGCAGTTGTAACTTAGGTATCTGAGGGATTTTCCACACCCTGCAGAATTGCTTTTTACATTTTTTTTTCCCCTGTGCCTTACAGAGAATGTTAAAGAAACCTAAGAAATAAACAAAAATACCACAGTTTAGACATAACTGTCTGATTTAATAATGCTGTTTGGAAATACATGCAAGTTTTGATGACAGAGCAGTGTACCCACCACAAAGTTTCAGTATCATGACTGTAACTCTCTTCTTTTCCAGGTTCAGGTTTAGTGGTCGAATTCTTGGTCTTGCTCTGATACATCAGTATTTGCTGGATGCCTTTTTTACAAGACCCTTTTATAAAGCCCTCCTCCGAATGTGAGTAGAATTGTTTTGTCTCTGCTTTTCTTTGGTTCCTTCCCCATCAATGATGCCATCATGTGTATGGATTATTTATGATGTTTTATTGACAAAGGAGACAGGCCATTATTTCCAATTTAATAAATGGATTTCAATCCATGAATTTTTTGAAAAATGTCCTTGTTTCCACTACCTCAGAATGTTGTTTCTGATCAATATGAGAACCTCGTGTTTTGTTTTAGTCCTGTTACCAGCTTTCTTCTACAAAATCTTAGATTTGAAGACAGACAATGAAGTTCTGTGGGCTTATTCCAGATATTAATAGAGTTCTCATTCATTTGTCATGTAATGAGTCACAGGATAGGATATGAATCACTTCATAACTTAGACTGCACCATCCATTCTCAGAGGTAGACTGATTGCTGGCAATCTCCTCTTTGAGCAGCTGCACTTTGATATACTTCGGACTTGGTTTCCAGAACTACTGCTCCTGTTCTGGCTGAAACAGTGAGATCTGTGCTTGCTCAGCATGTCTGGAACTTAAGACCTAATGAACTTAAGGTGCTTTATTTGAAAGCTGGTTTTGAGAAGTCTGGAAGCATATTTTTTTTCTATGAAACATGACGTATTCCAGTAGTGGGGAGTAATTCATCCATTCCTACTGCACATATATTTTAAAAATACCTAAATGCTAGCAGCATCATTTTAGTAAGAATGAGGATGCACCCCAGGTGGACTTTGTGTGGCTGCTAAATTAAATTGTTTAACCTGATGATTCTCTAAACAGTAAAATTAAAAATGAGGGGCAGCCACCTTTGTACGCAGCCTAATTCATGCACCTTCCCCATCCCAGCCCTGAACCTTTGCTTTTCTCAGAACTGATGAGCCATCCAGACTGTCTCTGCAGATGGGACATGGTGCCCAATCCATCAGCTTTGATGCAGGGGCTATTGCTGCAGGATGTCACTTACAACTACACTTGAGCATCCAGCTGCAAGTGCAGGGCTTACTTCTGGCTTTAGGCTGGCCGGGAGTGAAGAAGGCAGGTAACCCTGCACCTTGCTTAATGAATAGCCCCAGTGTCCTGTTTCACGGGACAGGATTTAAGGAGTTAAGAAGAAGGGCAGAAATTGCCACCACAATATTAAATATTACTAACAGGTGACATGTCCAAGCTTGGAATAGTAACTGTTAAAGACAGCAAGGGACAGTTGGCTTACAAACTGGATTTGTAAAAGAAGGATGAGGTAAGGAAAAGTATGGCAGAAGGTAAAAAGATATTTCTGTGGCAAGCTGGATATATAACCAGTTCAACAATGAGAGTTCTCATGAGAGATGAGGCCACATAAACAAAACGTAGCCATGTAAACAAAAAGGATACTGGTTGCTTGTTTAAAAAATCTTACAATTTCTTTTATTATTTGAATTCTTTGTCTCTTCAATGTATGTATTTTTATAATTCCTAAATATGCTTCGCAGGAAACATGGGGCAGACTCACCATAAGCTCAAGAAGCATTATGTCTTTAAATTAAATCCTGGAGTTTTGTGTATTCACAGAATTATTTTGTGTTATACAGTAACTGCAGTTACCAGGCAAATAAACAGAGATTTGAAGTTGAGTCGTCTTTACTGATGTTTCTCTTGGCTCCCATTCACAGTCTGTTTTTCAGGACTGTCCTATCTCAGTTTAATTACTGAGCACAGGCTGCTGCCATCATCTGTATTTGTGTGTTTTCTTCTTCTTTCTTCTGTTAGACTCTGTGACCTGAGTGACCTGGAATATCTGGACGAGGAGTTTCACCAGAGTTTGCAGTGGATGAAAGACAATGATATACATGATATCCTAGATCTCACATTTACTGTAAATGAAGAAGTTTTTGGGCAGGTGTGCAAGTTTCTTAATCTCCTTGGTGCATTCTACTGCTAGATAAACATTTATTTGGACAGAAGAACGAGTGTCCCTCCATGCTGCTTTGAACTTGTATTTAAAAAATTCCTGCTGGTGAAACCAATGTTGAAACCTAAGGAGGAATTACTATTTGTACCCGGTCAAACGTGTTTTTCTGGTTAAGGAGATTTTTCTGGAGAGTATTTGAAATATCAGACTTTGGGATTGCTTTGCTAGAGGTAGTTTACTTGAATTTAATTGCAGCAAAGTTGCCATTCAAATGTATTAAAAGACCTTTGTTAAGATATTATTCTGAAAACTTCACTACTTTAGTCACTGTAAAGATTGTTTCTTCTTCTCAACTTATTCTTACTACTAATTATGAAGGTTCCTCAGACTAAATGGAATTTAAAATATTATTAAAAGAAGATTTTTTGGTATGTTCTCTTACTTCGCATATTCCATTTTGCTAAAGTCAGGCTTGGTTAGTGATTTTGAGGAATTACTTCAACTTAAAAATTTAAATTACTACAATTCCTGCTTTTGTCTTTATAACTGTGTTGTCACTTGGTCGTTATTTTTTCCTAAGATCACAGAGCGGGAACTAAAACCAGGAGGTGCCAATATCCCAGTCACTGAAAAGAACAAGAAAGAATACATAGAAAGAATGGTGAAATGGAGAATTGAGAGAGGAGTTGTACAGCAAACAGAAAGTCTAGTTCGTGGTTTCTATGAGGTAAAAAGATCAAAAATTAAATTTATTTTCTTTCTCCTTCCAAAATATTTTTCTCCTTGTATACATTTCCAAAATACAGGGTCCCAAATATAATCAGAAGTGCCCTTGCAGATATTGGAAGGGGGGGATGTAAAAAAATTTTTTTTCAGTCATTTATGTGAAGACACTGGTTATGTATCTTCTTTGCACTGGACAATACTGTCAATCACTGTATGATTAGCATTGATTCCTTGCTCTGTTTCTGCATTGGGTCTCTGAGATTTGCTTGGTTAAAAAGACAAAACCTGAATTCTATTTGTTTGTGACAGACATGATACCTGGTAAATACCTCAGTAGCAGACTTTATGGGGAGGCACAAATCAGTAGATGAAGAAATGCTGCTATGCATTTTATTTCCTTTCACAGGTGGTTGATGCAAGACTGGTGTCTGTATTTGATGCCAGAGAGCTGGAACTGGTTATAGCTGGAACAGCAGAAATTGACTTGAGTGATTGGAGAAATAATACAGAGTACAGAGGAGGTAACTTCAATTTTGACTTGTTCAGTGAGAGTGTCAGGGGCTCTGGAACTACCCAGTTTTCAAGACAGTAAAGAACCATCCCGTGAGATACATTTATAGTAACTTCTGAACTTCTCTGGTTAAGTTAGTGGTAGGAGAAGGTAATTTGTCCGTTTTAGTTTGCTTTGTTGCATCCCCATGCAGCCCTTCCTTGGCTGTTCTTGCCCAGACAGCACGACAGAACACTCTTCTCCACAGACAGTACCATGCTCAGCTGCACACTGGTACCACCCAGACCTGGGAGAGAAATGGAAATGAGAAACAGTCGAATATTCCTCTTTTTTTTACACACTCAAAAGTCGTCAGGACATTAGAAGCAATCCCAGTGACTGCAGGCTGGTAGTTGAGATAATTTGAGAACAGAAGATTTGGGAACTGTAAGATACTGTGAGAGAGATGGCTGCAGCATCCTTTGTAGCTTTGGATAGATAAACAGCACAGTATGGGAATATTTCAAGAATTGGCATTCCTGTTAGTGGCTGATTAATAGAAGAAATGCTTGCGTAAGGGATCTCACTTCTTGTTGTAGTATATTCATTCTCTGCCTTTAGGATTTTTAAGCATTTTAGGAGTATTTTTCTCTCACCTCCTGCCTTTTGATGCAACTGGATAAAGAATATGGCATTATTGTGACTAGGGCCAAACTAGGAAAAGCTTACTAACTAGTCTCTCAACCACTTTCATAGCACATAAAAGTATAAAGGCTCTTGTTGCTTTAACAGGTTATCATGACAATCACATTGTAATTCGGTGGTTCTGGGCTGCTGTGGAAAGGTTCAACAATGAACAACGACTAAGACTTCTACAGGTAAGAAATCAGCTGATCTGTGTATAAACAGTGTATACCATTAAAATTTGATGCTAAACTAGTTCCATCCTGGTTTATGATATCCAGAAATTATGGTGATGTTTGCTAGTGGGAATAACCTGAGTCAGAGGCTAAATGTAATAATTTCAAGTGACTGAACCTCACAGCTACTTTTATAGATTTCTAAGTTAAAAAGTACATTTAAGATACAATGGCTGATGTCAATAATCCTTTACTATTGTTTGATTAAAAGTACATTAAGACTCCTAAAGATAGACAAGGAAAACTGTGTAATTGGTTATATCATTATGTAAAAATGTTAATAGTATTTATACAGCTTAGGAAGGAGAAAGCTTAGATGGAAGTTCAAGGCCTCAAATTAGAAAATAATGATGAAAACCTTAAAGGCAGTCCAATTCCATTTTCACTAAACCTGCAGGTTCCAGTGACCCTGCTGCTGAAGGACAAAATATCTCAACAGAAGAATATTTATACACGTGGGTTTACTTACTGAGTTAAATTTTTTAAGTTCAGGTTACATCCATCCTATCTGCAAAGAAACAGACAAAACCATACCATGTTCTTGATCTGTTATGAAATCCACTGTTTTTAACAATTCAGAATTTGTATCTGATCAATGAGTTATGAAGAATTTTCTTTTTAAATCTTTTTAAGTATTAAAATGGCCTGTAAAGGCAGGATCATTTGATGAAGAGACAGAAATGTCTTCTTGTATGTTCCTGTCACATCTGTTAGTCACAAGTTTTTATAATATCCAGATCTTTACAGATTAAGTAGTCTCTGATCTGTCAGAAACTGTGTTTGATCTGCTCATGACAGGTTGTAAATAAAACTGCTCACCAGTCAGTATTTCAGCAAATGTCAGTGGACATTCTGCCTAACCTTCAGAATTTAGTCCTTTTCTTACAGTAGTTAATTGTGGTTTATAAAGTGATGGAAATCCATATAGCCAGAAAGGCATAACATTACTACTTTTTGTATTAATTCCTTTAAATGCAGGAAACAGTAGCAAAAAACTCACTAAGGCTTAAGACTGAGTAACTGGATACTGATAGTGGGTTATTCTACAGTATTTATGCAGCAGAGAAACCTGTGGAGGAAGTTAATCTGCTAAGTTGCCTCTTCTAGAGCCCTGCCAGGAAATGGCCTGTTTGCCCTTAGCCTCCATGTATAGTAGCATTTATTGCTTGTGCCTCAGGGATTTCCTTGCTTTGCAAATGCTTTTCCATCAGCGTTTGGGCTGCGGTGGGTGTGCTGATGCCGGTGTCTCAGGCGCCCCGTGTGTGCAGGCCCTGTGCTGATGTGTGTTTGTGCTGGCAGTTCGTTACAGGCACGTCCAGCATTCCCTACGAAGGCTTTGCCTCTCTCCGGGGGAGCAATGGGCCCAGGCGCTTCTGCGTGGAGAAGTGGGGGAAGATCACTGCTCTTCCAAGGTACAGCTCTGTGGGCACTACTGCCAGGGGTGCTTCACTGTGTCACTCACTGGGGTAACAGATAAGCTGTTTGACAAACATTAACAGGCTTTAACTGAATATACAAATATACCTTCCCTTACAAGAAAATTTCCTTCCCCATTGTTGCAGTGTCTGATCCATCCATTTTGGTTTGAACTTAGTTTTGTTCTCTTAAGATGGACAAGGCAGTGCAACTGTGGCTGATATCCATATTGTAGTGTTTTTCTCATGGAAAATTATATTAGAATGATAGCTACTTCTGACTTTTTTTGTTACATTTGATTAAATGTGCGAGTATTACTGAACATGCAGTTCACAAGTTCGGAGCAAAAATGAATATGAGTTAAAATGAAATAGCACTTGTGACTGTGTCTGACTGAAAGCTACTACCATATTTTTTGCGTCAGACACAGGCTTTATAGTATAGTTTAGTGATATAATTTTTATGCTTGGTCTGATGTCGAGTGTTAACAAATACTGAAGAGGCAAGTTGTGAGTGCAGAATAGGTGGGATGGAGTCATTTCACTTGAGAAGCACAAGAGGGACAAGAGAAGGTGAGGATTTCAAAGAGAACAAGTAGGATCAATTGGAATAGGTGAAGAGGGTAAAGGAACAGTATGAGAGTCCAAGATACGAGAGCAGGAGTTGAGTTGTACAAGCCCTTGCAATTTATATTGAGTAGGGCAGGTTTAGAGGAGTAGGATGAAAAGATTAAAAAAAAAAAGGCTTTTCTAAACTGTGCCATTTTTAGAGCAGAAAAAACAGTTCTCTTCAAAGGTCCATGGTAACAATGCCAGGACTAGACTAATAACATGTGAATGATGGAAAAAACACCTTCACCATGGTTTCTTCATTGACAAAAAATGACAAGTTCTTGTCTTTTCTCTACTGTGATCAGACTGATAGCTGGGAGATTTTCTTTTATGCAGTTCTGTAATTCTGCAGCCTCTAGAATGGGTTAAGAGTGGTTAGACACAGATTAGTGTGTAGAGTGTGGGCAGCCTAACTCTACTTAATCAGACCTCAGCTTTAGTATGCTGTGTACAGCCTCTGGAGGTGGCTTTGGGGTGGGCTGATCCAGGGAGGAAACTCAACCCTAATCTTAACCCACTCCTCATAAACAAGATGCCTCAGGAATAACTTGCATTCACAGTCTCATCTTAGACACAGGGTGGTTGTCAGAGACACACAGAGTCTCTCTCTGACCAGCAACCTGTAGGTTTTTCCTCCAGCACAAGGTCAGAGGCAGAAATGTCTCCTGGGTTGGCTCCTGCCATCAGAACTGCATGGAGAAGGTCATGGACACAGAAGTGGTGCTGTGAAATCCACAGGCATAGCGGGTGGCCTTTAAACAGAGCCATCTTCCCTGTTTACAGCACAAATGAGAGCCAGGCAACTGAGGATAAAATAAATCCAAATCCTGAAAATTGCTATTTCAAATCAAATGCAACATCTTTTGGTGGCCTAGTAATATCCTGTAGACCAGTAAGTCTCCTTTATAGTTTGATTGTGATTGGCCTATGGACTAGCTTTGATTCTGTTTAAAAAGAAAAAGCTGTGACTTTTTTTTAAAAAAATTCTGACTTCAAAATTCAAGATATTATTTTTTATGTGAGTTTAAGTAAGAAAAGAGATTGTGTGAGTTTTTCCATATATTCTCTGAAGCTGAAATTCCTGGTGCCTTGGAAGTAGCTTGCAGCATGGAAAAGGTCAAGACCTGCCAGAACAGGATGTTCAGAATTTCCTCTGGAAAGGTTATGCAGAGCCCTGGTTGTAATAAACTGCAGAATAAAACTGCTTCCTAAAGTGCAATATGGAGAAACATGCTGAGAATCTTGCTATCGTAGTGTGTTCATCTAGTGTAGGGGAAATGCCAACTCCTCACATTTAAGAGATTGTATCATTCATTGAAATTTCACTTACGTTTCCCTTGGTTAGGAAACATTTGATTTTTGTCTCTCTGGGTCATTTTTACCATAAAAATGTGAGAATTAAATTAAAAACAACTATGTGTGACAAACATCTACAGTTGTCATGAGCAAGCAGTTCCTGGTATTGACACATGGGGAACCTTGACCTCATAAAAAATGAAACATCTTCCATGTTAGTGCTTAAATGGGTTAAGCCCCAAGCCAAAAGCACTGTTGGCATTTTTCCATGTGTAGTTCTTGGGTGCAGTGCAGCTTCAGCCTGGGTCTCGGCAGCCTCAGAAACTCCCTGTGCAAACACAGGGAGTGCTGGCGTGGAGGTAACACATCGGTAACTACGGCCCCAAGTAGCAACTTTCAAGAGGTTTCCAAACAAGCCCAGCATGTGTAAACGCATCGCTGGATCTGCTGGGAATGCTGCCCTAGGACTCTGTGACTCTTACTGATTCTCAGATAACTAAAGCATTTGTGTTAAAGCACCATCACTCACTCCTAGCAGTGTTGTACTTTGTAAATTGCCCTCTTAGCAGGAGTGCCTGTGAAATTTGATAGTGCTCAGTGAGAGGGTGGCAAAAGCAAGGATTTAACAAGTCAGTGGACTTTGTTTCTTCCTCGGTTTCTAAAAACACTACTGCAGTGCTGAAAACACATAAGAATACCCATCCCCATCTCTTCGTGATCTGAGACACAAAGGGCAGCTAACATAGTCACTTAGGTATGTGACTGTGGCCTAAGCAGCTGTGAATGTAAACACCAAAGTTTTCACTAGATGTGTGCCTAGTTCCCACTGTTCTGACTGCTGTGTAATCAGTTCTGCTGAATCCAAAGAGTGAGATTTCTGTGAGGCACGTCATGTTGCCAGGCTTGTATCTGTGTCTTTTACACTAACTAGGTAGCATGTAAAATGCCCTGAAAAGATTGATTATTGTGGGTCTAGCTTAACTATTGCTATCCCAATGCCACTTCTACTTCCTTCTTTTGCACTGTATTGCAGATTAGGCTAAACTATGGGAGGGACTGTTGCTCTTTTGATTCACTCCCATGCTGAGAAATTGGTTCCAGATTCATTGCTGTACATTATTTATTCATGCATGTGATGATCCACTTGAAAAAGATACTTAAGTCTGACTGCTGCATTTTAAGCCTAAGTCACCCTCTTTTACTAAGGTAATCAAAATGAAAGGGAGAGTAATTTGGAATCTGGGAATCTAGACTTTAGAAACCAAGATGGTTTTTCATGTTGTCATAAGACGTGAGCCCAGGAAGACAAACAGTCAGTGCCCATGTGGTTTGAAATGTTGGAATGGGAAAATACTACCCAGAAGGAAAAAAAATGCTTTCTTCTCAAGGACTTAGGAAGTTGTTTGCTGGGGTTAGAAAAGCATGCATCACCTCCAAAAACAAAGGTCTCGTTTTTGTCTTCTTTAATTACTTGGTTTTCCACAGTAAGTGATTCCATTTTCAAAATTGCCCTCAAAATAAGATAAAACTCAGTTCTCTTAATAAATGTAAACAACATGCCAGCTTACTATTAAACCAGTTTGTAATGAATCCCTTGCTAATTATATACTGTGTCTTTTATAATTTGTGGTTTTACAGCCCACACAGCATGATCCATAGTTCTAATGAGTGGCTGTCAGCCCCATGCAGCAGAAGCATGTGGTTAGGCTCTTAATTGCCTAAGACTCTTCAACGCTCTACAGTGAATTCAAGGGATCACTGAGTTCTATTTGCTGCTGGGCTTAATTTGGTCTTTTTCTTCAAAAGAGAATATTTTCAATTTTTTTTTTAAGTACTCTCCGGGAAATGGAATAATTTAATCTATATCACAGATATTATTTTATAAGGTTTTTGGAAAGGCAAAGGAGGAGTAAAAAGAAAGCTTTCCTGCAGGAGCCTTGGAGAGATGGCTGGGTGAGGAAATTTTACCAGGCTCCTGGAATACAGGGTGGGGAAATGCCATCTCTGCTACACAGCATGTAGCAGCAGTGTACTTCTAAGGGTACTGTGTTTGGGCAGGGTGCTAAGTTTTTTTAAGTGATTGCATATTTGGTGTTTGGACCGTGTTTATAATAATAGCGTGACCTTGTGTGCTGTGTATACATACCTTCAGCCTGATGTTTTTATGACACTACAAGGCTGAGTGAGTGTTTCAGCTTCAATGAGGGTTTGTAATGGACTCTTAGGGTTTTTGACAAGTGAGATTAACCCACTTCACTCCATGTTCCATTCCCATAGCTGAGAGCCACTTAAAGTGGCAGTTAATGAATTTGCTCACATGGAAGGCAGCACTTTCTGGCTCAGAGGAAGTCTGTACAGTTCTGTGGTAGACACTTGGATTTCTGGGACTGGTTAGGTTAAATGAAGAGTTGCATTTGCTATGAGGAGGGAGCTTGTTCAGTCCTTCCATTAACATGTTACATATTTACACTTAATACAGATCATACTGACGAAGGGCAGGGCACCGCAGGAGGAGTTTGGTTTTCAGCTGGATTGTATTTAAATAAATAACTCTGTGATGCATTTTATTGCAAAAGAATGAAGTATTTGTAAACATAGACCTGTCAAAATACAAAAATCAGTCTAAAGTGACGCTTTGTTACAAAGCTTTAGAGATGCCTCTTCCAATTTCTCTTTGCATCATTTCATCCTCAGGAACCCATCACGTTAATAGTTACCTTATCTATTTTATGAGAGCAGGCTCATCCACCACAGTGTTTTAGAAAGTACCATCCTTAGCATGCTCTGAGGTCAGGCAATGATATCTCTGATTCTGCTACGAAGAGAAACCTTTGTTATGTCCCTTTTCATTCCCTGGAAGAGGTTTTGAGAGACAGTTCCAAGTGTGTCAACAAACTTGAGGTAGATGGACTTGAAAAACTGAGAAATAAATCGCAGGGTCGCCCTCTTAAGAAAGCAGGGTGGTTGCTAGAGGTTCGTGCGTGGTTTTGTGTAATTCCAAAAGCTGCTGGCCTCTAGGGCAGATATGTCCATTGGGAGTATCAGCACAAGCAGTAACATTCATATGCCAAGGAAACTGTAGAAGGAAGAGCATCTAATTTGTCTGTCCTTTACTACTGTGGGATTGTTTCCTGTATATTCCTGTATATACGGAAATATCTTGTTTATCATTATAAATGCAGTATTCAAGTATCATCAGAATAGAAAAGAAAGACTACATCTCAGAAGACACATTTAAAGCCAAGATTTCAGACCAGACTGTTTGAATTGTACCACGCCAAATCTTTTTTTTTCTCATGCACATTTATTGGATAAAATTTATCCCATGACTTTTGGACTGTCAGTGTGTTTCTAAAGACCTTCATAAATGCTTCTTACTGGCTTATTGTAATGAGAAGAAAGTACATTAAACCTCACTACCTGTTCAATTGGAAAACATCATTTGACAGAACAAAGTCTTCTAAAAGAATACTATCTGCCCATCTCTATTCAAGCACATACCAGTCTGTATGTTCTCTTTTGAACTTTTCAAATAATGCACTTCTTCACCTCCTCTCTCTTTTTCCCCTCAGGGCTCACACTTGTTTCAATCGTCTGGACCTTCCCCCTTACCCATCATTCTCTATGTTATATGAAAAACTGTTGACAGCAGTAGAAGAGACAAGTACTTTTGGACTTGAGTGATACACAAACCACAGTGCCCAGCTCATTAGACTTTTGTGGATCTGTCTTCTCAAGGAATGAACAAACTTCTGTATTGGATTTCCTAGAGGAAAATTGTTTCATGGTGCAATTCAAATAATGAGGTTCCACGAAGGAGCTTGTGAAGCAATTAAAAAGCATTGTGGTAGAATTCTCAACAGTGAAACTGGAGTGTGCCTGGTGTGCAGGGAAAGCCAAGTCTTGCAATCCATGGGTTTTTGGGATGGCTACACTTCCTAAGTTTATGTTCTGAGCAAACCAGAAACGTGCTGCCGTGTTGTGATCCATCTGGCTACTGCAGAACTGACATGTACCCAAGAATGGGATTTCATCAAAGTTGTTGAATAGAAAATTCAAGTCAAAGTGTGAAATCATTCAGCCCCTTACCTACCCAGTAAATTATCAAAAAAACATACAACTGAACTTTTTTTAATTATTTTTTTTTAATTCATGAAGGTACATTACTTTATGCCATATGTTATAGCAGCATAGTCAACACTTGCTTTACCTAAGACTACGAGTGCCTGCATGGAGAGCACCATAGATCTCAAGTTCCTGGGGCAGAAGTGAGTTGGAAGGAAAGTCAGCAACAAAGGATGTAACAACAACGGCTTGTGCATTGAGGAGGTTTGTGGAAATGCATTTGCCAGTGGTGTGTATGACAAAATATGAGCTGTTACAATGAACTTAATAACTTAATAAGACTGATTTTATGCTTTATACTGCATGGAAACTATTTTAAGAAGAAACTAGCAATTTATCACAGCATATCAGGAAAAAACCCTAACACAGTGACTTCTGTTTATTTTTATAGGTTCATTATATTATGTTTCTTAGAGTGTAAACAGGAAACAAGCAAACAAAAGTGTTATTTCTGTTTTGTCACTTTCCATGCTTGAACAGACATTCTGCTAGTGTTTATTCTTGAAGCACTCTCCAGGGGAAAAAATGCCTTTTATTTTTATAAGAGTAAAAAAACTCCCAAAAATATTTTGCACTGAATGTACCAAAGTTGAAGGGACATTATGATCTGACTGCTAGCAAATTGCATCACTATCAAATATCTATAAAAACGCTTAGGAACCAGGCTTTCTTCACAGTGCCATGTCTATAGATATCAGGACTGTGCACATAAGTAATAATTTTATAATAATATATATGATATTGTACTATGCATTTATTTTAAATGCATCCGGGTCATTTTTCATGCATTGGATAACTTAATGCAGTGGAGTTTAATACAGATATTTCATATGCTCCCCACAACTTTTTATTTGTGCAGCACCATAAAACACTAGCTCATTTGGAAAACCATGAATAACTTCTTTAAGGTGAGCCACTGGTCATAATGCCACTGTCCTGTATCAGTGAACACCTACAAGATGTAAACTGTTCGTAGTGTCCAAGCTTGCATTTTCACTGATAAATAGTTTTCTTATCAAATGTTATTTGAAGGAGTTTTTATGGCATATCAAACACTGCATGGACACCAATTTCTTTATGCTTAATTTTGCTGAAATACACGAGGCTTGCTTGCATCTATTTTTGGTACTTTTCCTCCAGATGGTCTTGTGGAACACTCGTGCGGCTGCGCCCCATTTCTTGCACAGCTGCTGTCACGCACTGCATCCACCGCATTGTAAAATTCCAGAAGTTGCACTGGGATACTGGATGACAAGAACACAAATCCAGCTCTGTGCTAGCCCTTTTGGTAACACCGCAGCACAGCAAGCCCTGCTCTGTGGGAAAAGTAGCTTTTGAAGTAACATTCTCACTCTGGAGGCTCTTGAAGGGGCATCTGAGGGAGGTGTCCTGCTTGTTCTTGTGGGAGGCTTTTACCAGCGGAGGCGAACATCCCTGGAGATGTCGTCAGCAGAGACTGCCAGTCCACCCTCCGAGGCAGAAGGCAGCTGGCAGCTGTGGTGGTGACTGAGAAAAACGTTTCAGACTTACTGAGGAAATGTCACGTGCAAAGGAAAAGCAAAATCAGAGGGAAGGCATTCTTTTATTTCAAGAATAATTGAGCTTCTGCATGACATCTGGGACTCTCTTAAGTAACTTAGGTTTTCTTAGGCTACTTTTGGCTGGTATGAAGTAGCAAAGAAAAATCCAAACACATCACCCTGTTTCTACACATATATTTATCAGTCTTTGCTAAGATTGCATGTCACGGGTCCTAATGCACATCTTTTTTCAGAACATGAATGAGCAGTAGGCAAACTGACTTTTCAGCAGGTCACTCCAGCATGGCTCATGTTTCATATGATCCATCCACTGAGTAGCTAAAACTCTGGCACTCGGAGCAGAATGCAACTTCTGATTGGTTGAAGGACTACAGAATTTTCATTTTACAATACTGTGTTATCTATGGTCTTAAAAAAGAGATTTCCCAGGTGGAATACTGTATCTACAAGTTTTGAACCAGATACTCTTTGGAATGAAAAGTTTAAATATTTGGCACAAAGTAAGTTTATACTAGTTTGCCTTTTAAGTTATGCTTTTGTACAAAACTAAAACAATAAATGCATCTTGTCAGTTTTTATTTAAATATATCTACTGCACCCATTTGTTCTGTATTTATGCATGTAAAAATAATTGAAATCAGCCATGATGATCCAGTATTCTGTAAAGATGTGACAGGGTCACCAGTGGGGCAGCTGTCAGTTATAAAATAGATAAATAAAAAAATCCAGAATCTCTGTAGCATTAAACCCAAGAGAGAATAAGGAGAAGTTGCTGCCTCCTCCTCTGCTGCCAACATCCCCTGGGGGCCTCTAGAAAAGCGCTGTGTGAAGGTTGAGGTGTCAGCTGGGTACAGCTCCCTGTGCTGCCTCAAGCACTTGGCTCTTAGTGATGGTGTAAGTGATGCTGCTGCTCTGAAGGGATTAGCAAGGAGGGAGTATAGGAAAGGAGGCCTGAGCTTAGTCAAATACCCACATCTCCTGGCAAATGCTTGGAATGTGCTCCCTTTGGTATTGGAAGCCATTCCTGTTAAATGTGTCCCAAGTGAAAGCCAGCTTTCATGTCCTGCAGCTGACTGCACCAGGCGACCACGATTCTATTGCCTATGACACAGTGGAGCAGGGATGAGGGTCCACACAGAGAAAGGCTGGGAAGCCTTTCCAAAGCTCTCTATCTCCTCAGAGCTTTTCAGATGGTGCTAAGGAGCTTTGCATTGAGGAAGAAAAAAAAGTAGACAAAAGAATCCCTTCAGCCAGTGACAGCTCTTACTTAACCTGCAGCATCTCCATCACACAGAGGCTGGCAGGGGATGTCCCTGCAGGAATTTAAGTGAGGTGCCCATGATTTCTGCTCTGCTGGGAAGTGGAGCCACACATCACCAGCCAAAAAGCAGCTGCCAGGTCAGTGGCTGGCAGCAGAGTGGCCTCTGTTCCCCGCACCCCAGGGCCAGGCCGCCTCTTCCCAAGTCCCAGTGGCCCAGCCCAGCAGAGGTGTGCTTTGCTCACCGGGCGCTGCTGGCAGTCAGATTATAGCCAGAACACTCCAGAAAAGCTTGGAATCAATGAAGTTGTGCAGTGTGGCAGCTGCTGTAGCAAGCAGTCACCCACTGAGAGTCTGCAGTGAGCTGTGAGGGGAGCATGCCTTTGCCCACAGCAGGCGGGGGACAGCCATCCGCTACCTCTGTCACGCGCCAGCAGCACCTGGCAGGGCAGGATGGGAAAGCCTTTCAATCCAGACCTTTCTCCCCACCCCCTCCCTGCCTGCTGTTTTTCCTTGGTATTCATCAAATATTTGCCTCCTTTTGCTTTTGAACATCATTTTCATTATCCTTGTCCTGACCTTACCATAAAAAACATTCATATGGCTTAGGGAGTATGTGGGGTGAACTTAGGCAAGTTCACAGGCCTGCTCATGGGCACCTCATGAGCTCCACATGGCAGCTGTTCACTCCGGGTCACACAGGGGGTGGGGAATATCTGTAATCTTCGGGGAAGCTGAAAATCTAAGCAGCAGCATCCTGGCAGGACATCACACAAAGCTTCTGGCAGGAGTTGGACTGGCAGAGCACTGGACTGGTAGTTTGCTCAGTTCAAAATTATAGGAAAGAGAAGAGGTTTGTGGTTTCTTATGTCTTTTTAATCCTTTAAAAAAGAAACAAAAAAGAAAAAAAATTCCATCTGAAACATTTGCAATGGTGTCATCTGGTTGTTAAATGTAATCTCAGCAATATTAATTGCAGATGTTTACTGAGTTTCTGCAGCAGTAGCTGCAGAGTTTTATGGAGGTGCTTGAAACACTGTCTCTGCAGTGAAGGAATCCCTGTGCACACCAGGCGAATCTGCAGCAGCTGTGTTTGAATGGCCAGTGTAAGTTCATTTCCCATAGCATAAAGCAAGTTACTTCTTTTCAGTGAATGAAACCAATCTGCATTAAATTATACTAATAGTATTGTTTTTCCTGCCACTGATTTTATGTGGAGGGTTAATTTATTCCTGTTAGCACTAATGGGAATTGAGCAGAAGGTTGGTCTCCAGTCATAAGATTGCAGATGTAGCTTTCATCTGCTATTGTTTCCCCTTCTCATCCTTTTCTCTCTGGGCAAGCAATTGAACTCTAAGCAAAATTTCAGAAGAGCTACTCAAAGCTGGCTTCTTAAACTGTTTGCATTTTGGCTCAGTTATGTGCTATAAAACAGAACTGCAGAAATGCTATGGGTTGACTGGTTCATCAGTTTAAGTAAAAAATTCTTTACAATTTTGTTAGTGCAACCACAGTGGCTGCTGTTGGACTAGTCTAACCTTTTGCCTAAATATTTTACAATAAAAAAGAATTTGTGAGGTTGAATTTGAAATCACTTGTTTGCTGGAAAACTAAATATACATTAGGTAAATAGTAGAGGAAAAGAAGAACTTAACTGTAAAGCCAGTATAACCCACTTTTGTTAACAGTATGCAAAATTACAATGCTGACCCTCCAAACACAGAATTTTCACAATGAAAGATGGTTTGTATTTTGCATGTCTTCCAGATAGACCACAAACTCCATAGTGCTTCTGTTCAGTTTTAGACTGACTAATTTCGCCACTAGGCTACTACTAGTTAGGATGTTCGTTGCTATGAAAAGTTTTTTATTTAAACATTTTTAGTATTTTTAAAAATAATTTTACTGAAAGAAAGGTATTGTTCAGTTGAAACTTCCTTTAGGGCTTTACTTTTTAGGCTTTGCTCAGAGCCATATTATGCTGTAGGTATTTTAAGGTAAAATCATGACTATTTGATAATTCTGTTTTGTATAACTCACCTTCTAGCCACTGTTTAGAAAGGTTCCTCCTGATTGTAGGTAAAAGGATGACAGTCAAGGACTCCTGGAACGGTTACAATCCATTGGAGTATCTGCATGTATTCAAAATGCATTTAAAAATACCTCCTGAGGACTATGTGAAATAATTGCTACACTCATTGATTAGCCCCTTTCTAAATCAGTAATTCAAAATTTGAACTTGTTTCCTTTCAGATTACATTGCAGAACAATTATAATAAAATTTTAACTAGAGAAGTATTCTGACAAATTTCTCAAAGCTATGATGAATGTGAAAGAGAGCCGAGCTATGCTGCTTTCATTCCTTCCACCCGTTAAAAAACTTCTCAATAATGAAACTTTACCTTTTGGGTTTCAGTTGTTTCTTGTTTTCAGAACTTTCAGAAACTTCTCATTCAGCCCGTATTAGAAAAAGCCTTGCCTACTTAGAGGCTTTTGTTAAGCACTCAGGAGGTATATTGTTCAACTAATTGAACATACTTTTGTGCTGACATCAACATAATTAGCTTTTAAATGTATAGACCTACAGATCTCCAGAGCACTCTGGTCTCCCTTATTCTGGGCTGCCTTCCAAAGGCCTCCATCCTCTCCCTTTAGATTGCACATAATCCTACAATCACCCAGAGACAATTGCTGACCACCTACACCGACTGTAGCTGTAGTATCACAGTAAGACTGTGGGTTTGGGTTTGCTTTCAGAAGCAGCTCCCTCAGTCCAGAGTCGATAGGGTCACTGTTACTCTGATATCAAGACTGAGTGGTTTAAGAAAAACAATCATAAAAGTTTTTTTGAAAATAGTTGATAAGGTATCCAAGGGTAAAATGTGTTTTGCTTTTGGTTTTGCAAAATTAATGAGGTGGGGGATTTTGCTTGCAATGTTTTATATTGCCAGAATTTGTGGTCCCCATGGGCTGCCCCAGGCTGTTGGCCAGGTGGATGCAGAGCCTTTGCAGTGAGGCAGGTGATGCTGATCCAGAAATCACAGCAGCAGGAGATCTGTTACCTTAGTGAAGACTGTGCCTTCCACAGCTGGAGGCTTTCTCATACAGCCCTTGAACTGGATTCTTCCCAAAAGCTCGTTCTATCTGTGATGCCTGCTAATTGCAATACAAGCAGCTCGTGACACACTCCACTGACTATTCAACATCTTTCATTTAAATGAGGATTACATTTTACATAGTTAGAAATGCCCATCCAGCAGTAAAAGGTCAATAAAAGAGGATTTTGCTGAGACATCATATTTGATTGCCATGCTGACTGCAGTCAGACAGTGGAGCTCACTAATTTTAAAGTAGATTACTGTATGAATAAGAAAATAAATCTCTGAAGCCTCATAATAATTCTAAGAAGGAATGTAATTGTAGGTGCTGTAATGATAAGAGGGCAGTTCCACAGAGCACACAAGATACAGCCGTGGAGGAGTGCTGGAGTGAAGACAAGTCTGAGAGTAGGCACAGAAAAAGGACTGCACTTCGAGGGCAGGGAGCAGGACAGTGAGCTGTGATGACCCCTGGGATACAAAACAGGATACTTCCTGCCTGAAAATTAGGCTATGAGAATGCACCTAGGAAAAAATGACTGTGCATCCTGAAATACAATGGTGTTACTGCAACTGCAAGACATGCTTGAACTAATTACTAGCTTTTGAAAGTCTAAGTCACAATCAGAAAATTCACTTCTATGTGGTTTGGCTTTTTTGTTTTGTTTTATTGGCCCTGGGTTGTTTTTTTTTTATTTGGGCTATTATCAGGAAAACAAAAGCTTCTAAATAAAATAAAGGTGGAGTCTGGAAGCCCTCTTTTGTTTGTACGAGTAATGACATTTATTACTGTCTGCATGTGGCAAGAGATACAACTTCTGATAAGAGGTTAAATCATCACAACCAATGGAGACTTTCCTTTTCAATGTGATGGGCCAAATCCTTAATGTTTAGACGTGTCAAAATGCAGATTTTTAAAAATTTTTTTAAAGATATTTGCTGTTTGTATTATGGTTGTGTAAGAACCATGCATTTCCACAAAGACAAGGATTGATGTGGCATTTCCAAAGCTTACTTAAGGTAATTAGACTATTCTCAATGACCTAGGTAGCTTTAGCCAAGCTGATGCAATTCTTGATTCCATTGACACTCCAATGACATTTTCCGAAAAAATACTGTGTCAGAGGGTGGGAGGGTTTCAGGATGGGTTTCTGTACCTAGAAGTTGACCTGTTTTTTTACTTAAAAGACAAGACTATTGAATGAGTTAATGTGAGAGTCAAAAGAAGAATTCCTGGTGAGTTTTCTTCTTCAGCGTGGTAACTGAGATGGTAGGAGTTTTCTATAAACTTGAAGTCCTAAATGAGAAGACAACTCCCGTGTTGAACCATACTGGTTCAATAGTTCCATGCAGCAGGACATTTTTCTGCAATGAGTCTGCAACACTCAGGAGACTGCTGTTTATTATCAGCATTGCAGGGAGGAGGAGAATTATAATAATATTAACTACATAAATCACATTAGGAGGATGCTTTTTCTTTGTACTCTGTTTTTCCTTGGAGTGACATAGCCTTGAGGGCATCCGTGAATCCTGATCAGCAAGGCTGCTTTTTGAATAATTGACTGAACATTTGTACTCGTAAGGGCTGGTACAGTATGGAAAGGGAGATCTTTAGAGGAGAAGAAGGTAATGAGGGATGTGGTGTGGAATACTGCTACCCCCAAGTCAGTCGATGTTCCTGCCCTTGCTAGGTTACAGTTTGGGTTTTTCAGCATGTTTGAAAGTGTGTAGAGTTTTACAAGTTTTTGTAGTGGGGATGCAGGCATCCAGAATCTAACAGGATTATAGGTGCATCTTCCTCATTTTTGACAATTACTTGATATAATTTTATACCAAGTTCTTTGTTTTTAAAGAATTTCAGGCACTGAGAATACGGAGTGCATATTTATTTCTAAGCTTTAAGTAGAACACGGTGTATTTTTTAATCCTTTCCATACTTTTCAGTTAAGTGTTCACAAGACTGTATATCAAATACAATTCCAAGTTTTTCTATCTTTCTACAAACCAGTTTAAGTTTCATCTGAATTTGGTACATGTCTTTCACAGAACACTAAATGGGGAATACGTGCTTCAAGCATTAAGATGGTTTCCCTCCTTTTCCCCATTTACATTGCATCACATTTCACAATTTTTTTTTCTTCGAGGCAGAGAGAACAGATAGAAAATGTCTTGAGTGTGTTACAGGGGCACACAATGTGTGTCATTGTGCCTGGCTGCAAGGAATGTACTGTAATGTTTGACTGCTCACAGATTTACATAATTTGAATACAGGACTGTTGTGTTGTATTTCCTGTTACTCAAAAACATTTGGGGAAAAGAATTTTCTGTGTATAATTTTATTTTCATACTGATCTCTATTTTGTTTAAGACCATGTTTCATCATGAAATCACTTAATTAAAATAAATCTTCTTACAAAATCCCCTTGGTAAATCATCTCTTTTATTGTGCCTCTGAATATACCGTAACATCCTTTTCTAAGTGAGTACCTTTAGATCACTCTGTCTTTTGCAGCATTTTAAAACCTTTCAAGAAACCACAAGATACTCATTGTGACATCACCTTTGCTAAGTGATTTCTGGTGGCCTATGGAGTCTGGTATATTACAAATCATCATTTTGGAAGAAAAAAGATTTTGGAGAAAGTAAAGATTCTGCAGCCATATGCAACATAATTTGAATAAGAACTACATAGGAAAAAACCCCACCTATGACAAACAAACAAAGCATGAGATATTGCAGCCAACACGCTGGAGAGGCCCAGGCTCTGTGGAACAGCCTCTGCTTCTGAATGGAGCATCAGAGCTGGCAGCAAAATATTTCACAGCAGTGGCTGTAACACAGGAAAGCTCACTTTTTCACAGGGAAGTATCTTCAGGGGGAAATGCATTCTTTTGTCTTTAATAGAAGTCAGTGGCCTCCACCAAATACTTCCTTCTACTTTTCTAAGAGATAATACTGGTTCCAGTGAGAGAAACTGGTCTTTAATCAGCTCCTAGGCAAGGGTTCTCCCCACCACGAGACAGCCCAAGGAGAATGGTTACATGGCAACTTGTCACTTCTCCTGTGTGTTACACAAACTTTGTAGAATCTGATAGTGAAGTGATATTTCCATTTTTAAAAAAAATTTTCTAGAAGGTGATTTTACATTCTCTTGCTGCTACTAGAGATGTGATGCAAGCTAACTGGGTCACTGAAGGAGAGCTGCTGTGGGAAGAGGCGAGGCTTTGGGACTGGAGCTCTTTCAGAATCTGTTCTCTGTTGTCATTCTTGATGTCAGGCTCATGAGAGATTTTCATCTGGGTCACTGATAACTGATGCCACGTAGTGCACAATAACCCACTTTCCCTCCGTGTAAACACTGGAGTTGGCCTGCAGCACGTGCTGGGTGACGCTGAGGCAGCTGTGGGAAGCAGTGCCTGGGTGAAATCCAGAGATTTCCCGCTGCATTGAGGATTGCCTTGTGTGAGGAGATGGTGCAGAGATTTTAGCACGGGGAGGAATCAGATTTTTTTCAAATGAGCCATATTAAATAAAAATGAGTTGGAGAAGGCTCAGACACTCAGAGCTTCCAGCTGTGCAGCTCTTAATGTCGTGTGCTTGTCCCCACCTCAGTGACACAGGTCCCTGCTGAGAAGGGTAGGTTGCCATCTCTTCACTCCAAACAACATCAACCCCGTGACAGACCTGAGCTGAAATCAGCACTCCTTGAGGGAGCTGAGCTTTTTCCACAAGGCTGGCTCCCTAAAACACCTGTGGCTCTGATCACCGTGGGCTGTACATCACAGCTGTGCCAAACGCCTGCTGATCAAGGGGAAGTAGCCTCTAAAGGCTGAAAAGAGCCAGCTTTGTAATGGATAGATAATCAAGGTAAGCAAGAGAAGAAGTAACGAAGAATGGGAGTTATGAAGCTAACACCTTTAATTGCTATTTTTTAATTATCCCAAAGACGGGCTGTATACATTAGGAATAATAATAGTTCATGATCCTGTACTGTTGTGACCTTCAGCCTGCCCATTCCCCCTTCTCCACCCTCTATTTGTCCTTCTCAGTTGTGGTGTATCTAAGTAAAATTCCAAAGTCCTCGGGGTGGAGTCCTGTCAATTATACTCTTCTCTAAGTGCCATTCATGTTTCTATGGCATTATATAAACAGATAACCAAGACTACAATAACATGCATGTCATGAAGCATTTTTGGTATTTACTTGGTTTTCAAAACTTAAAGGGAGAGGTAGAACAAATCCTGAAGAGGATCAGTGAAGACACAAAAGCAGCTAAGGAGACAAACATAAGTACTGTCATTTACTTCTTGGCACCATGTGCTATAATAACCTAAAACATCTTAATTGAGAGCATCATTTAATTTTACTCTGTGGCTCATTTGGTATGTTTGGAATGCTGCCTGCTTTTCATACTGCACAAAGAGCACTTCTCAACAAAACCAAACCTGTCCACATGTTGTATTTTTATTTGACAGATGTATTTGAGATCATGTTATACTGAAGAAAGGGTATGATCTGCAACTCTGCAGAGATGGTGGAACTCTGTGGGAGAGAGTAAAGATTTTGGACTGCTTTTGTCAAAAATATCCACAGCTCAAAGTGCTAAAAATCCAGATGGAAGTCTAAGCAAGCAGGAGTTACAGATGTTTTCAGTAGGTACCTCAGTGTGCCAGCTACATGGTGTGACATATTCTGGACTCTTCAAGAATACTTTCTGCTTTCTCAAGCTGTCTTATCTTCATTTATACTACTTTCATCTTAGTGCTGTGCATTGCTGTGACAGCATGACTTAGGCACTGTAATAAACACAGCAATTACCCATTTCACTGGCAGTGCCATGGCATAAACAGAATTAACCCAGTAGCTCTAATGGTGCGCTGCTGAAATTAAATACAGAACTCTTAAACTCTTGTGCTACATTACTATTACTGCCTTCATGACAAATCTATTCTAAAACGGATGTTTGCAAATTTCTAGCTCGTTGGATTGCCTCGGAGGAAATCAATTTGACAAACAAATTGCAACTATTTTAGAACTCTTTCTAACTTCAGCTTATTTCTGAACCATGCTTTAGGCTATTCTGAGTCCTCTGAAAGAGTCTTTGAAACCACAGGTTAAAGTCTTTTAACTTGTTGTTGTTGTGGGCTTCTCACAAGGCTCTGAAGACCCTGTTTCCACTTGCATGCATGACAAAGAGATTGTCAAACGTGCTCCGTGCGAGACGGGTACTTATACAGCAGTACTGAAAGCGCTCTGTTCCCGGCAGCTGTCAGTGGGAACTGGTTTATCGCTCGGTCTGTAACTGGACTGGGCCGGTGCTGTGCTCGCTGAGCCTTCGCGGCTGCGTCACTCGCCCAGCGGCGGCGGGGCCCGCACAGCGCCCCTGTCCCCGCGGCCGCGGCTTTTCCCCGCCACATCCTGCACCAGGACGGGGCGGAAGCGCTGCAGACGCGGCTCATGGCCCCGGCTCGTGTCCTCGGCTGCCCGTCTCGGGGGTTTGGCGTCCTGCGCCGGGAGCTGCCCGCGAACCTGGCGCTGCTCCGCTGCCTCGGCCGTTCCCCGCTGCTCCAGCGCTCGAGGATGCAGCGGACGCACCGAGGAGCCTTCGCTGCGGGGTTTGGCTGGCACACAGCCCCGGGACCGGGACGTGCCATCGGTGCCTGTGGCCCGAAGCGGCGGCTCCGTGCGTCCCGCGAGGTGCGGAGACGAAAGGCCGCCCGGCAGAGCCCTGCGCCCGCGGCTCCCTCACG
>VZTE01001920.1:2410526-2475936 GCA_013397775.1 Eulacestoma nigropectus
GGCAGCCGCACCCGCCGGGTTGCGCCTTTCAAACGCGGAGAGCGAGCGAGAGCGCGGCAGCGGCGCCGTGAGGGACGGCGGGCGGTGGCCGGCGGTGAGTGTGCCCGGCCGGGGGGACCTGCCAGCGGGGAGCGGAGGGTGTGCCCGCCCAGGGCGTGAGCGTGCCTGGCCGGGGGGCTGCGGCGGTGGGCTGCTGCTGGGCGCGGTGGGAGCGCCGCGCTGCCTCCGCCGCCCTTTGCCGGGTCGCGCCGGCCGCAGCGCGGGGGTGACTGTGAGGGGAGTCGGGGCTGTCCCGCGGGGACCGGGCCGGGTCCCGCCCGGCCGCTGCCGCCCTCCGTGGTCCTTCGCTGCCAAACATCTTCCCAGCCCGGAGCAGAGACTCGGCGTCTTTAGAAAGGGTTAAATGAGCTGATTTTTGCCCGGTTAAACTTCCTTAGTTTAGTGGGAAGCTTTCTCCTTAATGAGAATCTTGTAGATTTCTGTGAGAGCCACACTTCTAATGTCTGTTTGTCGGGGCTTTTTGTGCAATATGTAACAACAGAGCTACCACTTTTTAATTTTGGAAATAGTTCATCTATCCGTACCTTTTTTTTGCCCATAGCTAGTTGAATCTCGTTCTCCTGAGCCGGTTACTTGCCTTTTTGTGGGTTTCTATCTGCTATGGATATGTGTTTTTCTCTATTCTTGATGAGACTGAGCTTAAAAAAGGAAATGTGGTGTCTCACCAGAGAAAGCCAAGGCAACGTGAGGCAGAAGTTCTCCGTCATAATAATTGCTCTGTATGAATGATCATATAAAATAAAAGCTTACATGATAAGTTCGGTAATGGTAATAACTTGATAACAGTAAGCTCTTAATCAATGCCAGTTATCGAACAGAAATGTTTTTGTGCTGAGGTGCAGCAGTAAGAAGATAGAGTTTAGCACTTAAAGTTATCGAGTGAGCACAGCCCTAAGGAGAGTCATGTAAAGTTTCAGACATCAAAATCGTCCTCTTTAATGGTAAACTCTCATATAATTGAGGAAGAAGGAATGCTTGCTTGTTACAGAGTGAGTCAAAGACTTGTGTATTAGATTGTATTGTGACCTTTACTTAATTTCTTAAAGAAGCTATTTCTTGCATATCAGATGATACTTTGAAGATATTTTTAAACTGTGTCGTTTGGGTCTTTTTCCTGCTAAAGTATGTACAATGATTTGAATCCAAAATAGTTCTAACATGAATATCCGTGGTCCATCCCACATGGGAATGTGAACAATGTTGGATGGGTACTGGATTGCATTTGGATCATAACTAGTTCGAGTGCTCCCCTGCAAGTGTCTGACAGTGCATTTCTGTCATTTAAACTAGAAGTGTATTTTTGTGAGTTTGCTAACTGTCTCTGAATTGTAATTTGCCTTACGTTGGTTTTTTTTTTCCTTCACTAGTAAAGGTAAACCTGCTGTTTATCTTAAAAAAGTCATCAATTATGACTTCTGTTATCCTTCAGTAACCTTTTTCTGCCTTGCTTTTGCATTTCACCTGAAGAGATGCTTCAGGCCGATAAATGTGAATACCAAACCCCAGTATTTTTATTGGGTTTGGTTTTGTTGGGTTTTTTTTCACTGTAGTAGAAATGATGTGGGTGGGTGTATCTTCGTAATGTGCTGTTCTACTGGTTTATTAAGGTAATTTAATCAGGATTACTACATCATTTGATTCTAAATGATCTGAACTTGCAAAGAGGACCTTGTCCATTCATGCTTCTCTCTGAAAATTAACTCAGCTTTAAAAAGGAAACTTAAAAACTCACTATGAGTGAGCCTAATAACAAATGTGACTATTCCCACGGGGAGAAAGCCCCCACTTTGTCCTGTTGTTACCTATTCCTGCCATGTTGCAGTTAACAAACAGGAAGGAGTTTTGGTAAATTCCCCCAGGAATGAATATCTGTTAAAAGTGTAAACTTAAGGGAACTACAGAATTTACCCACAATCCAGAGAAGAGTTTCAGAAAGATTAAAAAAAGTTACATCTCATTAATAGTTAAGTAGTTATTAGCATTTTTATTAGAACTTAAGCTTATCCCTAGTATCTTATGGATATGCTCCAGGGAGAAAAAAACCCCCAACTTATCTCAAGTGTTTACATTATTAAATTAGCATGTCTTGATTAGTATTCCTTTCAGGGTTTATTTTTACAGTCATTAAATATGTTGTTTTCAAGCTGCTACTGTACAAAGTTCTGGCTATTCTAGTTTTGTAGCCCTAAACTTGGAATATTTGTATACTTTCCTGTGCTGTAACTATGGAATTTCCAAAACTCTTAATTGTTTTTCAGCAAGTGACTGGTAGAAGAGAGAGACCCACCCTTGACGATGTCGAGGAGAAAGCTGGAGAATAAAAGCCTTTCTGGCTTGTTGGCCACATCTCTGCACACACCAATCAAGACAGATAACTTCCACAATTTTTATATGCTTGAATCAAAAGAGCTCGGAAGGTAAGGTTATTCCTGTTTATTTTATTTTAGCAAGAGGAATTTCTGCTGCAAGAAAATTCTCTGTACAACGAGGCAAACTTTTATGGTAATAGATGGAGAATGAAGTATGGCCTTCTCCTTCCCTGTCCCCTTCTTTGCATCACAGTGGGTTCTTTAGGGACCAGGAAAAGGGACAGTGAGGCATAAGTTGCCAGCCTTTTCCACATCAGAGAGATCTGGTGTGTTTTCATAGGCATGTAGATTTGAGATTATCTTCTTTTTCCTGCCTAGTCACACATCAAATTCCAGGTGCATGACCTAAACAAGAGATGACATAGGGTAATACTGTAAGACAACGAATGAGGATTTTGAATTGGTTGTCCCAGGCATTTGGGTGAATTTTCTGAAGTCCAGAAAACAAAGACCCTTTTTCCCTTCTCTTCCCAACCTCAGGCAGTTAAACTAAGTTTCAGACAACCTGCTGTTTCAGAGTAGTTATGCAGCCTGCTTCCCTTGCTCGTTTGCAACAGTAAAATAGGAAATAAAACAACAAAGCACCCAAACCCTTGGTATTTATGACACTTTTTCAGGCCTACAAGTGAATGTGTGTTTTGAAACCACTGGGTTAATTCATACCTTGAAAATATTCAGTGAATTAGGTGTAAAGCCATGCAAACATGATGCTGTGATCATGTTTCCAAGCTCCCTGAAAAGAAGTGTCCCTGGTCAGTCTCACATCTGTGCCTTGCTGTGCTGCACAAGGCTCCTTTGCACCTGCAGCTTGTTTTGTCAGCAGAGATGCTCTTCTGCATGTGGTTTGTGAGCTCTTTAGCCTTCATTGTTCTCTTGGGTTTTTTCTATTTTTCTAGCATGTGCTTTATCTGGTACACTTTTATAGAAGTGCACATTGCAGCCCATAACTTTCTTCTTTTCTTAACTTTTGTCAGCTCTGCTTTTGAATTCTAAGCTCTACAGAAGCAGTTTATATGCAGCACCCTCTAGAACTCAGGTATTGTTACAACGCTGGATTTTCAGACTCTACATACTTGTGAGATGATGTCTAAAGCAAACAGAAGTGTAGGTTTTGTGTGAATTCCAGAACACAGTCTTTTGTACTTTCTGTGCATGCCAAACCAGGCATAACAAAATACGTGCCAAAAGGCAAAGAAAACGGAAGCAGAGGGCTCTGTTTTACAGACATATTTGTGATTTCTTCTGGCCTAACTATGTGTATATCTTTTCATGTATTTTAAGTGTATAAATGCTTTTAAGTGATGTAAAATCCATCTTTTCTTTGTAACCTCTCTGAAAGATTCAATATGCTTTAATTTTCACTTGCAATTTTCTTTTTCCTTTTGAGTTTATGTAGTAAATAGTTCTCTTGTTCTCTGCTTAAGCTTCCCAAGCCCCATTTCTTCCTCCCACACCCTTATCTGTTGGGTCCTTTGGTATTTAAGACACTGACTCATGAAGCTGGCAGGTTAGGTTCTGTTTAGTGGGTTAAGTAGTTCTGTCCCTGGTGTGTGCATGGCTTGGCTTCTTTTGAAGTAGTTAAATTTCTGTGGTTTCTAAGTTGAGATATGAAAACATCCTGAAATCAGTTTTTCTTGTAAAGCTGGGCTGTGAAAGGGGATGGTTACGCAGTTGCTTTGCAGGCAAGGAGTGGGAACTGCTCCGCTTGCGTCAGTGCAGCGCTTCCGAGCTGACTTTTTTTGTGTTCCTGGAGCAATCTCCACTGACCTAGAAGACTTTTTTGTCTTAAGTTTTGCCTTAATTGGCACATTACTAATAAAAAAGTGGAAGTTCTTACATCTCAAATCTGGAGATATCACTGACCCTTCAAAGTTGTTAAACCCACAGCAACCAGAAGGAAGATGTACCAAAACTACCAGGGAAGATCTTGCTGTTCTCATGAAACTAAAGTGGTTCCCCTTTGTTAATTTTAGAGACACTTTTGTGGCTGACAGGGTTGATGTGATGCTAAAAAGAGAATGTAAGCTGGAGGAGGGAGTGTTTTCAACTTGGGTATATTATGAAATTGAGCTCAGGAACTTCAAATGCTCTGCAATAATAAGCTGGTTTAACAATTGGGAAAGAACATGGCTGTTTCAGGCTTACAGATAGTTGCTAAAGTGAAGAGTGTGCATGTATCAGACTAAATAACTCTCACCTCTAAAATTTAGTGCTTTAAAAAAAGGATAGAGAAAATCTACAACTAGTTGATGTTGAAATAAATGATGACAGAGAACCTGTTTTGTTGAATTTATTTCTAAATAAGTTAAATAGCAGTATGATTAAAAGTCAGCTTTACATGTTTAATAGTTTAGGCAGGTTTGTACAATTTTTTGCAAATGAAAATTGATCTTTTGCATGAGATGCTCATCCCTTTTTTGATTAAATAGTGAAGTCTAGATTTTTTCCAAAAAAGCTTTTTTTTTTTTTTTGTTAAAGAAATATTCCTTTAAAGCACTGGGATTTTCACACCAGAGAAAAGATAAAGGCTGCAAGGCAATGTGGTATTTTCTACTAAAGAAGCTAATTTAGTTAACACAGCTTAGCTAGGTCGCACTGAGCTACTTCATTACGTTTGTTCTTAGTATGCTGTGGTAACAAAAAATAGAGGTGGACAGGCTTTTTTTGAAGACATCAGTGTAGATCATGCACTTTGTACACTTCGTACTGCTTTTAACACAGTTTTAAACTTTTAAACACAGTTTATTGTGGCCTTTCAAGTTATTTTTTAGTAAATAATGTTTCTTGTATAATTTGAAAACACTTTGCATGTATGCAACCAGGCATTTCTGGGAATGCAATATTAGTGGTTATAAAATTGGTTTTTTCAGGAGTTTATAACTTGGCTTAAAAAACTGCATTTTTTCCTCCTAATTTTTTAAAAGATCAGCTTAGTGTTTTAACTACAGTATGTGGTTTTCTTCTAAAAACATTTCTTTGCCAAAATATATTTTTGTTTCCATACCTAAACAGTTGGCTAGCAAATAAAGCAGCACACTTTGTCTAACTGTAATTGAGGAAGAGAATGCTAAGTAGTGGGTACTTTCCTATTAAGATGTTTTGAAACATTTTGCAGATACCTGGGATTTTTTTAGCAGTACTACATGATTTGTGGAAGGAAATTCTCTTTATGGATAAATTTTTTTCACTGAAAACCTCCTGCCCCACCCACGTATATAAATATGCTTTATTTTCCCTGTTCATTCCCTGCATTTCACAGGGGTTTGCCTGGTTTATTATTGTCCTGTAGGTGTTGTAATGAGGTTGAGGGGTTTTTAATATGTTGCCGACCTGAACAGAGCTCTGGGCAGCCTGGTAAGACCTCATAGCCAGCCCTGCTTTAAGCAGGAGGTTTTTAGAGACCTCCAGAAGTCCTTTCCAACCGAATTATTCTGTGACCTGACAGTGAGAATGTCCCTGTAACCTGATACTCTGATTTAATGTTTAGCTAGGCTGTATAAAGGGAATTTTACTGGGTCTCGCCAAAGCTTCAGCAGCTTAGTATCCTTCTGCAGTGCCTGCAAGAGAGTGTTCAGGAAACAGTGTAAGAGCAGCCCAAGCATGGCACTTTCCAATACTTTTTTTTGTTTGTTTCCAATTATTTGCTGTGTCTTTGTATTTCTAATGGTAATTTATGCGCTTTTCATTTCCCACGTCTCACTGTTTTTCCCTTTTATTTCGTAGAGGAAGATGTGCTGTGGTTAGAAAATGTGTAGCTAAATCCACCGGCCAAGAGTATGCAGCTAAATTTTTAAAGAAAAGAAGAAGAGGTCAAGACTGCAAAGCAGAGATTCTGCATGAAATTGCTGTCCTTGAATTAATGAAATCCAATCCTCACATAGTTAATCTCCATGAAGTCTATGAAACAGCAAATGAAATCATCTTAGTGTTGGAATAGTAAGTATGCCTTGATCACATGTTCCATGTTTGTAGATAGAAGTCTTTCAATATACTGATTTTTTGCATGAGTTGCCTGAGTGCACAGAAGAATTGCAACAGTATCCTGTATACATTATGCTAATATTTCATTATAATATACTTTATATTTTTTCCTTTAAGGATGTTTCAGGCAAGCTGACTGGAAATAATGTTCTTGGAATGCCATAGAAGGTCCTGAGTGCTTTGATGCAGCTTAAATCACAAAAAAAAAAAGTCACTGATACCAAGTACACAGATTTCAAAGAGGCTGAGCACCATCCATGTCCTGTGAACTTCAGTTAGCACTTGACATTTTTTGGTGACTGAAGAATTGCAGTTACTTTGTGTGTTTTGAGCCCCTAAATTTAGGGCTTTTGTTGTTTTAAAACTGGCCTTTGGAGCCATTCCTTTAAAAATTGCCACATTTTTCACAGATGTCCCCAGAGCTTCTCCTTAGCTCTGAAAAATAAGTTTGATTTGGGAATTGAATTTGCATTACCTATCAGATTTGTTGTATGTGTAAATTTTTGTTTGGAATGTAAGGAATAAAAATGCAGCCTGTGAAATTAATTATTTCTAAGGTTTAAGTTTCATGTACAAAGTATTTGAAATGCTGTTAATGGTGGTCTCGATACACCATGATAAATCCCTTCAAATTTTCCTAAGAATATAGCTAGATTCTGTCTTAAAAAGGTTTTTTTTCCTGGAACTAGGTGACCCCTAACATATTATTTGTTGTTCTAAGGCTTTTCTGCAGAGCTTTCAGCTCTTTACCCATCTGGGTGCCCACCCATCCAGACCATAATGTAACTTGAGTGCAAGAATACTGTGGGAGCCAGTGCTGAAAACTTTGAAAGTTGAAATTCATGGCATCCACTGCCCTTCCCCTCATGTGCATGTTGACATAAAGTCAGCTAGGGCAGGCATTAGTGACGCCTCAGCTAACTTCTGCAGGTTTGTGGCTGTGTTCTTTTGTTTTGTCCATTATCTGACTTCTTAATATTGACTCTCATTTTGTCAGCAACGAAGTTTAGGCTTTGTGATCTGTAGTTCTGGGGTAGCCCTTCATCCTTGAGAGAGACTTCAGGCACTCAGAGCAGGCTGAGTAATGATCTCAAACCCAGCCTGAAAGAAGACAGCTGACACTGCAGCCAAGTGTAGGAATAGCTCATAAACCACATGAACACAGATATTTCCATGCTGCCTTACACTGCACTGAATTATTTATGAACTGGTCTCATGGAAGAAATTTTAGATTTGACTTGAAAAGAAAGGCTTCTTTGATTTAGGACTGATGATAGAACTCAGCTTCTGGGAGGCATCTTCTCACTTGCTTGAGGGGACCAGAGCATTATGAGGTTACCAGTCAAAGTGCTTTTTGCTGTCTCAACTGCTGTTCCTGGCTATAAGGAAAGAAAAAGCAGCATCAGATATTTTCTTCCTCTTCTAAGTGTTTATGTTAAGTGTTTTAGCGTGTGTAAAAAAAAATATTCCCAGCCTTTGGTATTACAGATATATGTTAGATATTGTTGATATTGATAACAGTTTTCCTCACTTAAGCTTCAAAATTTAAACTTAATACATAGGTGTTCTTGAATGTGTTTCAGTGCTGCTGGAGGAGAAATATTTGACTTGTGTGTCCCAGATCTGGATGACAGAATTGGTGAAAAGGATATTGTAAGGCTTATAAGGCAAATACTTGAAGGACTTTGCTGCTTGCACGAAAACAATATTGTTCATCTTGATTTAAAGGTGAGGCTGCAGCAGACTGTGTTTTAGCACTTTATCTTTAATTTATTATGTTCATCAAAGCAATTTGCTAAATACGTAAAAAGGATGAGAATAAGGAGATTAAATTATATTAAAATGAGATTAAAAGAACAGAGATTAAATATTTTTAAATAACATTTAGCAATAACTATTGCATAATAGAACCTGAAGTGTCATTTAGTACATCAGGCTTTTTTTTCAGATTGTATTTTATTAATTAGGAATGCAATATTTTCTATTCTAGCCTCAAAATATTTTGCTGAGCAGCGTCAATCCTCTTGGTGATGTGAAAATTGTAGATTTTGGGATGTCCCGGAAGCTTGAGAATTTCAGTGAACTGCGGCAGATCATGGGAACAACAGAGTATCTCGGTATGGAAGGGCTGCTTCATAACATCTTGTGTGGGGTTTTGAGAAAACAGGAACAGTTCATGTAACACACTTATCAACTTACAAGTTGATAAAGGACACCATAGGACAGGGCAACATGTTTTGAGCTGCTCTTTTTTTAGAGTAGTCAACAAATATTTGCACCAAAAAATCCCGAATTATATCAGTAAGTGCACCTTTCAATTTCATGCTGTAGTATTTGCTGTGATGCAGGCTGTTAAATTCTTCTGATTAGAATTGGAATACAACATTAGTATGCACAATGAAGTGTTCTTTGAATTAGCAATGTCCTTTAATATGATGATTTAATGAGATTAAAATATTCCTTGGAAAGGGAAAGATTGCTGTTAACGCTTTGGCCTCTCTGAGGGACAAGTTTCCTTCATGATTTGCCAACATTCAATTCTAAGAGCACTTCATTCTGCAGTGAATAACTTGCTACCTAGCCTATGCTAACAGCCAGTGATCCTAAAATTGGCTTGGTCATCTTGTTTTGCAGTGTTAACATGCTGAAGGCTTTATGCATTCTCCTTAGAAAGCTGTATACTTCAAAACCTCTTAGGAGAAAAACTTACGTGCATGCATCTAATTCGAACACATTTTGAAACTGGGATAAACCTTAGGCCATGTAGGGCCATCTTTGTGTGACCAAGTAAACATCCGTGTCTAGGCAAACGGAAATAACTTTTTGCCACCCTTGTGGCTTGAAAATAATAAACCTAATTATTGAAACTACGTGTTTAGTCTCATAATAATGGTTGGCAAAAGAATGCCAGAAATGTAGTGTATGATTCAAGGCCATTTAAATAATATATTTATTAAAGCATTTTTCTTCTCTCCATCTCTTTAGCTCCAGAAATCTTAAACTATGATCCTATTACCACAGCTACAGACATGTGGTATGTTTTATCTTAATTCGTTTTATTGAGGTTTGGTGGGATCACTTAACAGTCTAAGGCCTGATGCAGTTTCATCTGGCTTCCAAGAATACCACCTTCTTGGTGGGCTGGCTGAAAGAGGGAGGGAGAGATGGGAGGGGAAGGAGCCCTCAGGATATAACTCAAGGCTTACAGGAGTATATGGGTCTGTTGCACACTTAGTAGGGAATGCAGGTGGCTTCTGAGCCTGTGGAGCACAGGTGTTTGTTCTAAGGGAATAACAGTGGCTGGATAACATACTTTAGGTATTAGTTACTCCTGGGTGACATGCTTCAGATATTAGCTGCTCTAGGACACTCTTGCCTTCCCACTCTTATGTTGTTAAATAATTTTTATGCAGATTATGAGAAGGATGTAAACTTCCTACGTCTTGTTTTTAGGGAAATACTCGCAGAATGAATCTTAAAAAAGGAGACAAGTACCTTAAACTGACCCACAACTTTATTTATGGCTTTTCAATTTTTTGAGCTATGTTAAAGACTAGCTTTGAAATGTTTCCTTTAAAACATAAAATCTTCAGCATCTTAATTAAAATTCACCATTAAAAGTTGCTAATTGCTCCTTTGAAATTCCCAACTCGTAATAGTAACTAAATCTGTTCATGAATGTTTTTTAATCATGTATTATTTTCCTGCTTTTGTGGGAAGACATAAAAAAACCCCCTACTGATCTCAGAAGGAGAAACCCAACAGCTGCATGTTTTCACACTGTAATGAGTACTAAATTCTGATCTATCAGATCACAAAAAACCATCTTAAGATTTATAATAGATTGCATGATCTGTGGTACTCATGTTCATGTTTTTGGGAGAAACATCTTAGCAAGAGGAGATTGTAACACCACTCAGATATCAAATGTAGACAGAGGTTGACTGAGTCTCAGTCTGCTCTGTCATCCAGAATTGCAGTGAAAGATGGGTTTTATTTGCATGCAGATTAGAAAATCTGTCTTTTTTGCATCTCTATCAGAATTGCCATATGTCCCAAGAGTGGGCTGTATAAAAGTGGTATTTCCTTTTCCTATTAATCTCACTAGGAAGAAAAGGATATATCAAAAGTGAACAGTTTTCAAAACTCCTTTCATTGAGATCCATACACATAGCCTTCCTTGTGTGTGTGTGTAGTCATGCTCATATCACATGTTGCTTCTAATTCTGAGTGTGGGATATGTCAGGAAGTTTGATCTGCAGCACAGTAAATATGCAGGGTGTATTTAGATTCTCTAGTAGGTTTATACATTGTGTTCTTATCTCAGGAACATCGGTGTCATCTCATACATGCTGCTGACACAAGAATCTCCATTTGTGGGAGCTGATGTTCAAGAAACTTACCTTAATATATCTCAAGTTAACGTGGATTATTCAGAAGAAACATTTTCATCAGTTTCGCAGCCTGCAAAAGACTTCATTCAAAAACTTCTCATAAAAAATCCAGAGTAAGTAGCAAACTCCTCCAGGCAAGAATCCTAAATTTGTGGAGCACCTATAAAAAGTGAATGTTAATTTATGTACTTAATACCACTGATAAAGTCAGTTGGATATTTCACAATTCATTGGTATTTTCAACTGATATTTAAAAGTGCAGGTTTGTGCTTTTCCATAATGTATGAGAAGGATCTTCAATTCACTGTCTGGCTATTATTGTCAGAAATTATTGTTGTTATTACAAGTAATGTTATTAGTCAGGCTTGTTCTTTGAGGTTTTTTTTTTTGAGTTTCTTTATATTTTCATTCAGAGGATAGATTGTTAACAGATTTTATTAAATATACTCTAGAAAGGTCACATTCTTTTCTATAACTGTTGTACAATTTGGAGAGACAAAATGCAATGTCTTTGCAGTGCTTTCTTGTGTCCTGACTTACCTTTATCTTTCTACTTAAATACACCTCTTATTATATATTTAAACTTGGCAGTGTTTTGCCTTGTTCAGTCTTAATGTTCTCAATCCAAAGTGAAAACTTTTTTGTTTGTAAGACACATTCCCATAACTCTGCATTTGTTGGGAGTTCAGACTCTAATCAAGACCTTGCAAAATAGCTGAGCTATGAGAAGTGACCCAGTCAGGTATTATCAGTTGCAGTGCTAGGTATTGTCACCTGTGGTGAGACAGGAGTCCTTGTCATCTTCAGGGAGCCTCCAGCAGGCAGGAGTGACCCTGCTTGGCTGAGAGAGGCTCTTGGATAGGAGACGATGGGAGATGATCCCTGGGAAGTGTCTACTCTGAGGAAATAAGGACTCCCTATGAAGTCATGTCTGAAGAGTCCTTCCTGTTTTAACATCTAACATATACCGTTTGTCAGGATCTGCAATAGTTCACAAAACCCCAGTATCCTGAGGGAATCTTATCTTTCATGTTTGTGGAGCGCCTAGAAAAAGGGAATCGATGAGGAGCCCGCTTTGATAACTCTTAGTGTGGACATGTGGGGTATTTGACATTCTGTCACAATTACTGCTCACTTTCTCGTGGGCATCTCAAGAGTCTTCATTATATCCTCAATAAGCTGCCTTTTTTTTTCCCCATTCCAACTCTTGATGACTATACCTCCTTGAATTTTAAGAGCAAAAGTCTGTTCTCAAAGAGTCAACTCTGTAAAGTTACACTTCTCTGACTGAAAAATATTCCCATGTTCTGGTAGAGTTAGGCACAAGTAGTGGGCTCTATTGCCTTGGAGCCAGTTTCCCAGCACATTCTGTGGAAGTTAATGCAGAACACAAAACTTGCAGTAGCACTGTACTAGGTCATCCAGAGGAACAATTTTCTAAGCCTGGTTTGTTTGGTAAGATCTACATTTTGAAAGGGTTTATGCCAGATGAATTGCAAGAGTAAAACACTAGAAAATGTCAGAGTTGATGACATCATGTTACTTGGCTGTCCTTGAAAACCTAATGACTGAGTATTCATGAGCCTCGCTACTTATGGTCTGTATAAAACATATGACTTTAAAAGCAAAAGCATGTGCACATTTATGTGTACCATGTTGAAAACATTCCAGGGGACTATGTTCCTTGTTCTGATGAAAGCTTAGCAGCTTTAGGGTAAACCGTCAACTAAATTTGGATGCAGGTAGCCAATACTTAACTGTGTTTTGTAGCAGCTGAGGTAGGGGTGAAAACACAACAATATTGACTCTTCAGTGTCAATTTTGCTTAGGATTTTTAGCATCAGAGCTCTTTTAGTTTTTTCATATTGGTGAAATTAACTTAAGCACCTTTCCCCTTTCCTTTCCGAAGAGACAGGCCCACAGCAGCAGATTGTCTCTCCCATTCGTGGTTGCAGCAAGGGGAGTTCATGCTCCTGTGCAGCCCTGAAGAAACCTGCTGCTCCTCTCAGCTGCCAGGACACACAACAAAGTGCTCAGAAGAGCGGAGTGTAAAATCCAGCTGCAGTGGTAGCGACAAAGAGGACAAGGAGAACATTCCAGAGGACAGCAGTACGGTCTCCAAACGCTTCCGCTTTGACGATTCATTGCAGTATCCCCAAGACTTCATGACAGACTTTGTGTGTTAATGTGTAATACAGACTTTGCATGAAGTGAATTCGGCATAATCTGTTCCAGTGGTGAAAATAAGGTTCTGGCTTGCCAATTCGTGCAGCATTGGCATACTGGAAATGCACTTTGATTCTTTTATGCTGGTGCCTCCTTTTCTATCCATTGCTGGCAGTGGATTTAACTCCTGAGGAATTGGAGTTGTTGCGCCAATAAAATGAATTATTTTTTTTAAGAAGATATAATTAAATATTTTTGCACTTTTCAAGTTCTAGTCAAAAGATGATGCTAGAGTGAACAAACTGAAACCTGCAAATGAGTTTGCTTAAGCACAGCCTTTGCCAAACAGTGGTTGAACACAAGCATGCTTTTAGGACTAGCCTTAGTAAGAAATTGGGAAGAGAAGCAGGGAAGCTGAATCTTGCTGCTTTACTGGACTTGCTTGCTACCATTCTCACTGCTTTAAAGAGAGGCTAAAGTTGGTATGTTTTGGGACTATGGTATATCTGTTGGGGCCATTTGGAAATCTCTTTTCCCTCTAGGGTCACTACTAGTTCTGCCTTAGAGATCTGGTCCATTTGGGCATTATAATGCGTATTCTGTGGGGTTATGCTTTGTTGGCTTTCTGCAACACTTGGCATAGAAAACAGGTAGATTGTCAGTTCTTGTGCTTGTGGTCCTTGGCTTCTTACCACTAAATTACATTTGAAGATGAGGTTCCTATGCTGATGTGAATATTTGAGCTTGGTGGTTTGCTTTCATCAAACCTCTGAAATAGTATCATCTACCTGTATTGACTCTTTCCTTATCTTAAAACCAAACCAAAACAAACCAAAAAACCCCAAAACAACCACCCCCCAAAAAACCCCACACAAACAAGCCCCAAAACAGAAAGCCTCTAGTTAAAAGTAGTAAAACTGAGTAAACAGAAAATAACCATTTTTGCCAGTGAAGCTGCAATTAACAACTTTTCTCTATGACCCTCTAATGTAGAAGTGCATCTTACTGTCAATTATTGTTGCCCATAATTACTCAACTTCATGCCTGCTCTGAGAAAGGGACTGCAGTGTGTTAGTATTTAAAGACAAACTACTTAATAATTGTTTTAAGCCTTTAAAATTGGTTTGTTTAGTGGTATTTTTTAAAGTTGTGTGCCTTCCACTTCCTGTTTCTGGCTCTGAGGTAATAATGCCAGTGTCAAGTTTTGTCATAGAGCAAATGCCAGTTGTGCCTTAACAGCCTGAAACTAATACTCATAAAATAAGCCCCTTAATCATAACAGAGACTGGGAGTCTTTTTGGGCAGTGACTTTATTAAAACTCTTACACATATTTTGAAAGTAAATGTCACTTTAAAATATTTTGGGATTTTCCGTTCCTCAGAGCTTAAATTTAATTGTCTTTGAATTGGATTTGTTTTGTGTAATAAAATACCACAATCTGATAATCTTTTTCAAGTGTGCCTGTGGATTTGTCAATAGTTGGGCAGATTGGCATTTTGGAATAACCTGTGGTTGAGAGGTGAACCTGATGAGTGGTAAAAGGTTATATTTTATCTTTCTTCATACAAGGAAAGAGCAGGTTTTTCCCAAACAGATTTCGCTATAAGGTGTCACCATAATGCGCGGGGGAATGCAGGACTGTTGTCTTGGTTTGGCGGGACAGTCACACTGATAAGTGGAAGACAGACTGAGGTGTAACGCTTGTAAAACTTTTCAGCTTCTGTTTGTCAGAAGAAGGAGAAGCTTTCCAAGACTTAATTTCATGTGAAATGAAGTAACAGGTTTGTTCAGCAGATACCCAGCTCTGATGCCTGGGTGTGAGTGAACCCCACACCAAGTCTCCTCTGTGTATTACTTCTCATGGAACTTTTTTCAGTGGTACTGATTGGAGATATAATTACAGAATTACTTTGCAGGAGGCAGCTGTTGGATTGTGTTCAGGTATTGTACAGCCTTACTTTTCAAAGTCCTTGGCTTGTCCCAGTTGGCGTCTTACCTGACCTTGTGATTTTTTCCCACCAGCATGGAGTCCAGTTTGAACTAGGTAAGTTAAAACCACAAATTATTAGATACATATGTAGAAGTTAAAGTTCACTTAAGAAGAAAATGCCAAGATGCTATGAAGATAAAGGTAAAAAAAAAAGTTTAAAAAATTGTTATAATTTAAAATTCTGCCAAAATATTACTGAACTGAAATTGCAACTATTTTTTAGTGTCTGGAAAATAAAGCTCATAGCATATGCCAACACTTTACAACAAAGCTGTTATTCCTTAAGATTTTTATCACCGTATCTGATGTTTACATTTCTTACTACTTTAGAGCTAACTTATCTTTAAATAATTGAAAGTTGGTTTTATCCAAAGAATTTAAGTTTTGAAGACTTTATTTGTATTTTATATCAACTTAAAAAATACCTTGAATCAGACTTTGTTTGGATAAGTGCATTTGATTTATTTAAAAATACTATTGTGCAAATTAACTCCAATTGAATGTAAATACATACATTGTAGACAACTGTTAGTCTGTCTTGCTTCCTGTTGTATTACTGGGAATTTCCAGGTGTGAATGAGTGCTGAGTAACACTTTCAGATGACTGAAGTCATACTTCTATGCCCTTCATGCCCTTTTTATATTAAAAAAAAAAAAAACAACTTTGCCATTTTTTCAAAACTTGTGTGTTTGTTTATTCACAGAATCAGAGACTGGTTGAGGTTGGGAGGGACCTCTGGAAGTCATGTTGCCCAACCCCCCTGCTGCAGCCATCCCATCTAGGCCTTGCTGTCCAGGACGATGTCCGGATGGCTTTGGATCTCCAAGGAAGGACACTGCCTCCCTGGGCACCCTGCTGCAGTTCTCAGTCAGCCTCACAGTAAAAGTATGTTCTTGTTTTCAGATGGAACCTCACCTCTTCCAGTTTGTGCCCAATCCCTCTTGTTCTGTCACTGGGCATCAGTGACAAGAGCCTGGCTCCATCTTCTTTGCACCCCCACTTCAGATGTGATACATGTTAAGAGCCTCCCTGAGCTCTCTTTTCTCCTGGATAAACAGTCCCTGCTGCCTTATCCTTTGCTCGTAAGAGAGGTGCTCCAGTCCCTGAATCCCTTTGTGGCCTTTAGCTGGACTCCCAGCTCTGTCTGTGTCTCTCACCCTGGGCACTGGGATGCCCAGAGCTGGGTGCTGCTCCTGTGTGTAGTAACGGGAAGGATCACCTCTGTCACCCTGCTGCTGCAGCCCCTGCCATCTGCCTGGTCTGTGGCACACTGCTGCCTCCTGCTCAGCTCCAGGACCTCAGGGCCTTCTCTGCAAAGGAGTTTTCCAGGTGGATGGCTCCAGGATATGTCAGTGTATGGGACTGTTCCTCCACAGCCCATTTATCCAGCCTGCAGAGGTCCCTATGGATGCCAGCAGGACCCAGCCTTGCTGAGGGCGTGCTCTGCCCGTCGTGCTTAACCATCATCCTTAACCAGGATCTTCTGGGAGAGTGTCAGAGGCCTTGCTGGAGTCTCTGGAGGCAGTGTCTGCTGCTCTCCCCGCAGCTCCTGGCAGTCATTTCACTGCAGAGGGTTCATGCTGACTACTACCAGTGAATCATGAACTTAGCAGCTAACTTCCTGGAACTGTTCTCTGTGTGTCTGGGTTTGATGTAGAAAATGTTGACGTTCCTATTGGTAATGATCTGGTTATATCTTGCTGTACTTACTGACATGATACTTTTTAAGTTAAATTCTACTGCCCTTTCTGAATGGCCATGTGAGACAACTTAAATGGAATCTTTGTTATACATATTAACCTCCTAGGGCACTAATGGTACATTTGTTTCATTTTCAAGTAGATGGCTGAAATAAAAAACAACAAACCCCAAAACAAGTGTCCTTTAGAAAGGGAATTGCGCTCAAAAGAGGCGGTTAACTCCTGGTGGCCTGGATAGTATGTTTCTTCCAAAGGCACATTTCATTGACAAAGCTTTCTCATTGTTTGAAATGCACAAATGGGCTTTCTTTTTACTGAAAGAAACAGTGTATTCATGTGTTTGCTTTGGTGTTGCAGCATTAAGTTCAGAAATTATCCAACTATTTACATTTCTTGCAGTGAGAGTTCTTATCAGGAATGATGCCTATTTTTTTTAACACATCAAGAAAATAAACTATTCTGTTTAATGGTGGTTTCAGACAACTTGAAATTTCTGCCTTTTCAAAAGTCCTAAGGAAGGAGACCTCTTTTAGAAATGCATCACAGTGCTTTAAACTGAGAGTAGACTTAGATTAGATAAGAGGAAGAAATTCTTGACAGTGAGGGTCATGAGGCACTGGAACAGGTTCCTCAAAAAAGCTGTGGATGTCCCATCCCTAGAAGTGTTCAAGGCCAGGTTGGACGGGGCTCTGAACCGCCTGGTCTAGTGGAAGGTGTCTCTGCCCATGGCAGGGGCTGTGGAACCAGATGGTTTTTAAGGTCCCTTCCAACCCCACCCATTATATGATAACTGACGCTCGTCTTACCGGGACACCTGTGCTTGTACTCTTGCCAAGTAAGGCAAGTTGAGCTTGAAAAAATATTTTTGTAAAATTGGGGCAGAACATGAGTGTGCAATTCCTGTGTTTGTTTCAGAAAATGCTCATCCTGGGCATTAGAACCTGGCAGCTGACAGGCTTGAAAATACTGTTTGGTCCACTCAGCATTGCAGAAATGAGCAAGATACAGAATGAATCAGAGTGTAGAAAGTCTACCAAATTTAATGGTAATATTACAAGGCTGAATTGCCAAGTCATCTACCACTGAGTAACATGCTATGAGATCATAAGGAAACTTTTTAATAATCAAAAGTAGGTACAGGAATTATGACATAAGGTCCTATCTGGTAGCCCATGTAGTGAATAAACAGCAATGTAGGTGTTATTATTCATGTCTGTAAGAAGAAAATTCTTCTGATAATGAAAAATACTATATGTATAAGGGTTTTCTTTATAAAGTTTCTCATATTAGCAACCTGTGTCCTTCTTGCTCTGAAGAGTACAAGCAGGTATGCTATTTCCAGTTTCCTAATCGGACAATAAACCCCAAAATGTCACGTTCTAGGAAAAGAACTCCAATTCCCAGCAGTGGATGGCAGTGTGTGCTGATTGTGCCACTGCTTGCTGTAGGTGTAGTTCTGATAGTTGAAATAGCAGGGAGTTCCCTTTGCATGGTTTCCAGCTGGACTGTTCTGTGTTACAGCCACTACAGAGTAGAGCTTGTTTGAATCTCCCTATACTGGGTTGAGCATGAGGGTATTTCTCATTTCAAGATCCACCACCAGGGTTTGGTACTGGCTTGGATTTAGAAACTGTACTGGGAATTCCAAGTGATGTTGAGCCTTCTACAGCTGGACAGAGCAGAAATACCCTAGTGGTTCTTTGCCTGTGGTATTTTAATAAAGGGCCTTTTATGTTTAAAACTTGCTATCTGGACTCAAAATGCTCTGTGTGCAGTTCACAAGATTGGTTACAGGCCTGAGTTGGAGCTCCTTTATAGGGATTTTCTAGCAGGTTAGCTCTGTAAAATGTAGTGCTACCTTTTATATGTTGCTGTGAAAACATACAGAAACCTCGCATTTAAAATTCACAAACTGCCCGACATGGCAACAGCTGTTTCAGATCCCATAGAAAGCTAAACCTGGCCCCAGCAAAGTGTTAGAAGTCATACCAACTGTGCCGGTAGTTGATTTAGATTGGTCAAAGCATTGGATTCAGTGGAGGAAACACCCGCGGACTACCAATTAAACTGAAAGAGATTTTTATATATATTTTCTTGTATTCTATAATTTTCCAGGAGTGGGGCGGCAGGTTGTTTAAATCCTAAGTCGTTGGGCACAAGATGGGCTGATGCATGATGGGGCACTTGGAAAACCTTTGGTTACTGTTGTGGGTTAGCCACCCCAGCCCAGCCTTCTATCTTACTAAGATTTTGCAAACACAGCTGACTTCCTTTGCATGTTTAGCTGACGCACCTGTCCCCGTGCTTTGCCTAAAGATGAGCAGCACCTGCATTCGCTTACTGATACACAGCAGTTAATTTATAAAGGTGAGGAGGACCCCTGCCTAGGCGGCAGCGAACGGCACATGCTGCTCAAACCCATGTTCACTATCCTTGTTTCAAACTGGCAGGCACAGCAGGGGCCGAAGCTTTTCCTACTGGCAGACAGTCGCGGTGCAGTAAGAGCACAGCTGAGCTCCAGCCTGGCACAGCTGCAGAGACTTTGTGGGAGTTTAATTCCGTCCCCTCAGGTGTGAGGTGTTCTCGGCAGAGGCGAGTCCAGCGCGGGCTCTGCGGCCCGGCCACGGCACTGCAGCCGCTGCCGAGCTCCTGGCGCTGGGCGAGGCACCGCGCCCAGGATTAGGCTCCCGCAAGTTTCCAGCCGCTGGGATAAGGCGGTGGAAAGCGGGAAGCAGCGGTGCTGAGCTGTGCCGTGTCCCGCTGCAGAGCGCCGGCAGCGGCCGAGCGTGGGGCCTCGGGGCGCCGGCTGAGGAGCTCCCACAGCGCCCGGGAGCACCGGGCTGCCGGAGCGGGCTTTCTGAGCTGAAAGGTGCGTTTGTTTTGGTTTAGTTTTAGTTTTTTTTTTTATTTTTAACTTAGCTCCCGCTTATGAGTTAACTTCCTGCCATGCCGGGTTTTATCCCTGCCAGCCCAGCCCTCGCTCGGTGTGCGCGGGGCCTGGCGGGGCGCAGAGGCCGCAGCGCCCGGTGCCGCTGAGGCGCACGGCACTGGCACCCGATCACCAAACCGCGGCGTCTGTGCTGCGAACTCTACAAAACAGGGTTTTACGAGCAACACAGTCCTCCTTAAAGCTGCCCAGATATCCTTTAATTAGTTTAGCAGTGCAAATTTAAACAGATGCTTTTGGTTTGGGCTGCTGTTCCTGTAGTGTTTCCAGAGAGAGTGACTCTCTCCTACAGGCACCCCTTTAGAAACCACAGAAATTAATTTGCGTACCAAGTCTTCAGCTTGGTGCAAAGTACAAAATATTATGTCATTGTCTTGGTTTCAGCTGGAATAGAGTTCATTTTCTTCTCGGTAGCTGGCACAGTGCTGTGTTTTGGACTCAGTATGACAGTAACATTGATAACACACTGATGTTTTGGTTGTTGCTAGGTAGTGCTTACCCAAATCAAGGCCACTTGAGCTTTATATTTCAGTTCCATTATGTAAGACATGGAGAACGAAGGGTATGTTCGAAGTTCAGGGTCACCTGATTGATTTAGGTGATTCTGCCCAAGTTAGCTGTAAAGCTGCTGACAAACCCTAGTCCATCAGATCACCACGGGCTGGTTATAGGGCTGGAGCATTTGGTGTGCGAAAAGAGTCTTGGCAGAACCGTGTGTGTTGGGGAAGAGAATGTGGTGCAGGGATGTAGTTACAGTCTACAGAGAAAGTGCTGCCAGATTCCTCTTGGTGCCGCGCAGCAGCAGCAGGAGGGGCAGCTCCCTCCGTTTGCAGAGAGGGGAATTCCGACCAGGCGTAGGGATGACATTCTTTGCAATGAATGATAAAGCAGGGGAGAAGTTTGCCTGGAGTGACCTTAGAGAACTTCAAATCTCAGCTGGACGAGGCCCTGCACAGTGTTTTTCAAAAATTTTTTCTATGATTTTAAAAATTCAAAAATGCAAGACCTTCCAGTCAGTTTACAAGAACAATGAAGTGATGTCAGGGAAGGTGAAAATAAACTATATTAATTTAAACAAAAATCTTTGCATAACTGGTGGATGAGATCATGATTTGTTAAGAGCAGCCAATGATGCAATTCTTCCATTTGAATCTGTCATCAAACTTTATTTTCAGCTATGACAGCCATTGAAACAAAGTGTTGAAATAAACTGAACTTAGACATTTGAATCTCAAAGCATTTAACCAAGACTAATGAAGCATATTCAATCACACAATTGTTCTCACTTAAAATAGTATTAATAATATTATTAGTGAAAGAAAAAATGTTTTATATAAAGTTATTTATTTAAATTTAAAAATTATTTATAGTATTATTTTAATCTTAATTTATTCTGATTTTAACTTTTGTATATGTTTTATTGTGTATATAATACGTTAGTACAGTAGCTTGTGTGTACAATCTGTAAATAAATATACATATATTGGGGGTGTGCTCAAAAATTTCTTGCTGATGGGGATGTGTGTTCAAGAAAGTTTGGAGGTCGCTCATGTAGGAGAGTATGGTAGCAAGCAGTGTGGCTGGTTAGTAATGTAGGTATTTAGAAAGTAATAAAAGTATTAGTGATATGGGCATTACCTGGACATTTAAAACTGTTTTTCAGAAAGCAGTGTGTTTGTATGTGATGGTTTGGGATTTATTTCTATGCCCATCTAGCAGATAACAAGTAATTTCTGTAGTGTGGGCAACATGGCAGTAGAATTAAATTGCATGTTCTGCAGGCTTCTGAACAGACAGTGTAGTCAAACAGTTCAGTCAGTTCTCCTGAACTAAATTCAAGCAATTGAATTAGCTGTGGAAGACTCGATATCCATTCCTAATACCCTAAACTAATGAAAGACTTGAAACCCGAGGTGTAGAGACCTTGAATAGGCATTAACTTCTTCACAAGAAAACTTTGAAAAGCACTCACTGGCAAATTGTATGAAGTAATTTTGCGTTTACAGCCTTTGTTGAACGATCATTCAAAATTTAGCAGATGTAGTGTTTGCAGTTTGGGAACTGTAAAATCCCAACTCCTCACTTCACAAATATCACTTCTGTAATCAACCTCCTGCTGTTTCTTTGATGTATTCATGTTTCAGTTCAGCAAAGCCCTTACATTCACCCTTGAAATGTAACTTATCTTTAGTCACTTGCTGTTCAGCAAAAGTTCTGATGCATGTGCCTGATATTAAATGTTTGGAATGCAGGTGTGTGCCTGAGTGGTCTGCTGAATTTGGGTCTGACTGACTTGAACTATTACTACAGTGAAGTTTAATATCAGGTATAATTGCAGCAATTTTTTCAAGCAAAAAGTAAAGTGTTTGCTCTCTGAGAACATGGTGCCTTTAAGATGCATACATGTTATGCTAGGATTTTGTGTTGGAGAAAAAACAAATTCCATTTCATCATGAGTAGTGTGTAATATCACACTGGCATGAAACCCCTTCTAGTAGTACTTCCATCTCATTGCTGAAAAGATGCATCAGTCTTTCTTTGGTGTATTCTAAAATAGCCAAATATTTTCTAGATCCATAGCAATGAATATATTCTGAAGCACAGAAGCTGCTGTTAAAAGGGCAGAAATTCTTCACTGTGAGGGTGGTGAGGCACAGCCTGGCCACAGGCTGCCCAGAGAAGCTGTGGATGCCTCATCCCTGGAAGTGTTCCAGGCCAGGTTGGATGGGGCTTGGAGCAACCTGGGATAGTGGAAGCCCCATGGCAGGGGCTGTGGAACCAGATGGTTTTTAAGGTCCCTTCCAACCTATGATTCTCTTGTAGCTGGTTGAAGAATTTAGCACATTTGGAGATATTCACAGAGTATTTGAAGAGGGCACAAGCATGAAATAAAAAACTTCATCTTGCTGCTGCTAAGGTACAGATTATGATGTTACCTAGTCAAGAATATAAATTATACATCTTAATATTCGTGTTATCAGTAGTTTGCGTATTAATGCAGTTAGTGAGATGTGGAAAATTATTCTTAAGTCAGCTGTAAAATATTTTAACATGATTTGAGATTTAAACTGCAAGTTTACTGAGCATGGTAATTTGTTCCTATATGATCTTGAGTTGATATGTCATCTCAATGATATGACTGTGGAATTCAACAGAAAACAAAAAGACTGGACAGAGAAGTAAACTCAGATGAAGTAGGGGTGATGTAGAAAACTGCTGGCATGGGCTGTATAAACTTGTCAAAGCCTTCCACAGTTCTCCAAATGCATTAGCAGTAACAAGGCAAGTTAAATTCAAAGTAGAAGAATTGAGACGCCATGTTCCTCTAATCCAGGTGATTCACAATCCCAGTTTGCAAGAAAGATACTGGGAAGGATGTCCAAAGTTGTGGGTTTACCACTGTCTTCTTCTGAAGACTTAAGTATTTTTCATACATTAACTTGCATTTTAAACCATTCTTAGAAGAGTTTGAGCCCATCAGTGAAACAGCCAGCAAAGAACATTCAATTGAGAAAGCTTTAATGGAAAGGAATTCTGGATGGGATTAAATGGAGTTCTTGCCTATAGAGAAACAGGAACCCATACTTTGTAATCTGTAGATGATATTCAGAAGATGACATTGTCAAAATTCAGACTATGAGAGGATCTCCTTTCATTAAACATTATGAGAAGAGAAAAAGGTAATTTTCTCTAATAGAACATCACCAAGTAATGTAACCAAACAAGAAATCTCTTCTGCTTAATCTAAAGCATAGAGACTTCAAATGCTTTTGTTTATCCTCCTTAAGCAGTGAATTAATCGCGTTTTAAAGGGATGAAGCTTTTGTCCCTTGTCAGCTACACACTATTTAATCCCTTCAAGCTGATTTTTACTCTTAATTAACGATGCGGGAAGTGGTAATGCATTGGATATGTTCCTAAACATTTTTAACACACTCTGGTACTTAAGACAGCAGATGCATTATAACAATACCTTTGTTTTACCAGATAAAACATAACTGAAGTAGAGATGGAAATATTGAAGACTAAGAGAATATTGTCTAAACTTTCCACTTAAAATATAAAGCTACTGAATTGTTTAGCTCTTCAACAAATAAAAATGTTAGGGGTTATGTAAAGGAGATGAAGAAACTGAAGACAAATTTCAGGGATGTGATGAAAGATTTATATTTTCTGAAGCGGAAAATTCAATTCTAACATTAAGCGTTGTGTGTTAAAAATTCTGTACTTCCATCTTTGAGCAAAGATTTTAATAACTTTTCTCAATAAAATACTTACTTCTTAAATCCCCCAAGCATAGCCATATTGTAAAAGCCCAGAACTCTTTCCTAGAAAGCTTGGCTATAAATATCTAGCTAATATGGATACCTCCAAATTCCCATTGACCTGCAGAAATGCTCTTTCAGATCTCAGCACGTATTCAATAAATGTGAATACATATGTCCATATACCTACATGTGCATTTCAATAAGTAATTATTCTCTAATTGCTACTGCACCATAGTGTAAGAGGGCCTTCCTTGTTAATGTAAAATAGTTGGGTTTGCCTATTTAAAAAGAGTAAGTTCGCCATGGTCATTTCATCATTTCAGTTTTCAGAGTGTTTTGATGACTGGCAGTAATAATACAAGGTATTACTTCAATAACACAAGACTATTGCTTCAGTCTTTGAGATCCAGGCAATTACACAATGGTTGCTCTCTTAATAACCTAACAAAGTATGGAGAATTCTGGACTGCTGCCAGAGAGAATTCCAAATTCCTTGTCTTCATTTTGGTGTAAGCGAATTAACTGACCTGCCTAACCTTCCTCTTGGAAACTGCATTTTTCTCTACCCCTTGGTAGAAGCAAGGTCACCAGAGAGGAGGTACCCAAAGCTAAAAGATGAGTGAGGGACTTTGTTTAGAGGAAATGGTACATGTTGGGTACAATGGTACATACTGGGAACAACCGTATGTTGTTTAGAATTTGTGGCAGTGAATAAAGTAAGAAGTTAAATAAGTTTTCACATATTTAATTTAACAGGACTTGGTGCAGCCCATGTATGAGTGTGCTGTTGAGAAAATTACTGCTATGGTTCCAGTGAAGTTGAATGAATTGTATATTTGTACAACAAATGAGTTTATTGTATAAATATACAACATATATTTTAACAGCATGCACTTTTGGTAATAATTCCATCTCAGGAATGCTTCCTGTTTCTATATGGGAAAGAAGAATATAGGTATTTGTTACAGGATTAAAAATAGCATTTTATTTTTATATGTTTTTTGCAAATTGCTTATGTCAGTGAATTGGCAATAGAGAGAACTGATATCATCACATCTGTGGGATACTGGTGAGATGGTGGGAAGTGTCAAATGGTGGTGGTAAATAATTTTTAAATGATGCAAAAAAATTGAGAATACTTAGAACAAATGATAGACTAAAGGACCTCGAATTTTTTGCTTTCAAAAGGAAAGACTGAATAACTATTGAATTATAATAATATGTCCCCACAGTGGTATGCAGTAATACTGAACTCCTTAATCTATCAAACAAATGTGTTCCACATCCACACTTGGAATTTGAAGTCAGAAATAAAATTTGACTTACCTATTGGACTATTTACTACTTGAAATCTTTTAATTAAAACCACATGTCTTTTTGTTGTCCTGTATGCAGGACAAGGCCTGCTTAGTTTTGGTTCAGTAGTTTAGGTTGCTTTCCTGTCTTCTGCGATCTCAGCCTATCCTAGCAGCCAGAAACAGTGGTCTGGGCTTGGGTGTTTGTCAGAAGCCAGATCCCATGTTCTCTGAAAGGGAATTAGTCCACAAATACTATTACATGCTAAAGCATGTCCTGCATTTATTCACTGGTACTGTTTGTTTATTAGATTGACCTCATTCAGGGAATCCTGCCACCAACCTTGCAAATGATCCAGTTGCAGAAATTAGCGTGGCGTTTGTTATTGCAGGAAATCACGCGAGGTGAAATCTGCTGAAGTCTTAGAACTTACACCTGTTGCAGCTGCTGCTGAATATGCAAATTGCCCAAAAGATCTTAGCAGTCTACTGAAAATGCTTTGCTGGAAGCAGCAGTTAATGCATCCAAGCTAATGTCCCTTTACAGGGAATGCAAAGGAGAGCTGTTGTTGACACAAGAGATCCTGGATGAATGGCTGAAGTATCAGGCTACTTGGCTTTATTTGGAGCCAATTTTCAGTTCTGACATCATGGCTCAGATGCCTGAAGGAAAGTGCATAATTCAACACTTGACTAAGATAGGGAAACGCTTGATGAAATCAGTTTTTCAGGTACATGCTGCTGGTCTTATAGAGTGAATATGTAGTATGTACCAAAAAAACCTGCTTCTGATAATATGGTAATCCATTTTCTGTTTCATTTTAGCTTCCTTATTTGGGTTCTTTAAAAAATTGCTGCTTCAGATAGAATCAGCGAAACATGGGTTGGGAGGGGCCTCTGGAGTTCAGTTAATGTGACTCCTTTCTAAAAGCAGAAACTTTTGACAGCTCTCCATCAGGTCAGGTATAGCTTTGTGTATCCAAATTTCCATGAACAGAGATTTTTTGCAGATTACCTCCAGAGGATTCAGGACTCCTAAAGAATAATTTTTTCCTGCTGTCCAAGCTGAATCTGCCAAGCAAAGATTTGTACCTGCTGCTGGCTACAGTTAAATTCTATGTTATTTTCCACTTCACCAAGCTGAGCAAGTCCAGCTCTCCCAAACTCTTCTCATGCATGTTCTGCAGTATCTGATCCTCTGGGAATTACCAGCTACCTTGTGATTCTGGTAATCCTGTTACATAATTCTAATACTGATTCAAAAAAACTGCCTTCATTCTGAGGAAGATTGCTAATATCAAGAGATTTCTAGTAGGATGTTGCATTTTTAATGTATTTGTAAGTGGGCTTACTAAACTATTCAACAGATGAGAAGATTGATGAGGTTCATTTTTTCCCAGGGAAGGGATATAGGGCTGCTGTTTGGAAGCAAAAATCGACAGGTTTGTTTTCATCCATCTCACGCTTTTGCAGAACTCTCAGAGATCCAGGGTGTCATTAGGACAAATGCTGAAATCTTCACTCAGTCTAGAAACTTTTGGTCTCAGCTCTTCTCAAATTGCAGTTTTGTTCTTAATGTAGGAATACATAAAGCGTGTAGTATAAAAAAATAGCATTTGCTTTGTTTCCTGGAAATTCAGCTTTATCACTGAAAAATAAAGTTGTTTGCTTGGGTTTGTTAATTTTTTTTTTTTTAATTTTTTTTTTATTTTTTTCCTTTTCTTTTTTTTTTTCTCCCCTTTTTGTTTTTCCCCCCCCCCCCCCATCTTGTTTTTATTTCTTCTTATTTAGAAGAAAATCAGGAATGTATCCCATAGAACTCTGAATTCAATAGTATTCATTTTGGAGAAGAAATCTGGTAAAAATTTTTTTAAAAGGCAAGGAATAGAGAAGTTTGCTGGGTATTTCTGAATATTGTGTGCTGAATGATCACTTTTGGTAAAATCATCTAATTCAGATATTCAGTGCTACTCAAATCCAATTTTTTTTTTCCAATGTGCTACGTGCTAACACTGGCAGAAAAAAAAAAAAAAAAATCATCTTTTGTGCAGGAGAGTGTAAATGCCAGAATAGAAGTTCAACAATGTCAGGTCGATTTTTGGCTAAACGAGTAGGCATCAGTTTCCAGAAGATGGCACTCTCCTTCCACAAATGCAGTGTCTGTGTTTCATGGCTCAAAAGGATGCTCTTCCCCAGACTGTCTGAACGGTGTTTCTTAAAGCATAAAGCTAATTTGAGTCTGCTCATGCTTATTTTTTGCATTTATATGACATTGTATAATAAAATTGCTTTATTGGCTTAGTTTTTCATTGCAAATTTGAATAATCATACATTATTCCTTCATTATAAATATCTAATTTAAGCAAAGTGTATTGATGAGGTTTAAATTACTTACTGGTTTAATTTCCACTTCCCATAAATTTTAAGAAAATCTTGGGTACAGCAGCTTTTCTATCTTCCCAGGGAAGAAAGCAGAAGGAAAAAAAAAAGGCAAGAAAAAAAAAAATCATAATGTAAAAAAAATCCCAGGCTGCAATCTGTGACATATTAAAAGTTATATTTAGAAACTAGATTATTGATAGTCTTTTAACAGGGTACTCAGACTATTTTTGTACACTTGGTTTATATGCTTTTCTTGATACTTTTTTCCCCTGCAATTGACACTGGCAGTCACTGACAAAAAAGTTACACTGATGTTTTGAATGACTGGGAATGATGCCATTCCCTTTTTTATTTCATACCTTAGTTGTAAATAGGAAACTATGTTGAAGCACAAATTATTTTTTCCCTAGCTTTTTCTCATATGAAGGAAAAAAGCAGGAAGAATCCCATTTATAAAACTGGCAACACAGCTTTGATTTGCTTTACCAGTTGCAATCATTCCATTTGCTGTTGATAAATATACTAACAAAGGGAACAAAACCCACTTTCTCTTGACAATGTATAGTTATATAATTGTGCATTAAAAACTGTTTCATAAACCCAATTATGAGCTGTGCAGGCATGCTGACAGCTGGATTATCTGTGTATAGATGAAGTCTATGCAGTGTGTGTGACGCGAGAGGCAGGAGGCACAAGGCGAATGTGTTTCCTGCACAAAGGAACACTGTGATTATTGCATTAGGGAGCTGCACCCTATCAAGATCACTTAGATAAGCACACAGGTCAGGTTTTGTCGCTAGATTGGAAGTATTTGTGTGACACGAGCAGGAGATTAAACCAAAGCTGAATGCACATTGCAAATGTGCACCAAAACACTCGGAGCTTTTGGGCTGAAGCTGAACTTGGAATTTATTATTAAATTCTCCAAACTGAAGCTGAGAGGGAGTTGCGGGTCAAATCTGCCTTGGCTCCCTGTGAGGAGTTTGTTTCTCAGACACCTTTTGCACCCCTGGGTTTGCACAGCAGTGCAGCCTCTCTCCTTAGGTGTCCTGGCAATGTGGAGGACCCCAGCTGCTGCTCGGTGAGGTTGTTCTGCCTGCTCCGTCCTGGGAGGGCCTTCTCTGGGAGGGGCAGTCTCCCTTTGTGATAGGCTCTGACAAAACTGCTCCTACTGGAAATAGTTTGGGCACGTCTTCATTCTCTAATGTCCATCATTGTTGTCACTGTCAGCAGTTCTTGCAAGCCTTCAGTAGATTGATTAGGCTGCAATTCTCCCTACAAATCTCTTTGGAGTTTCTTCTGATGGATATAGCTGTGTGTTTTGTTTTCATCCTGGATACATGTTCCTGGCTGTCTGCTTTCAGGGGCAGACACTGGGCACAGCAGAGGGACCTCGGGGTTGCCTGGCATTTCTGGTTACCTCTGTTTCCATCTCACCTCTGGCCATTCTGACCCCACTCAGGTTCTGGGGAATGCAGTCTGGTTTAGGTGGGAGAGGAGATGCCTTGGCAGAACCTATGCCAATTCCCTGGCTTTGGGAAGTGGAGCGAGCAGGAGATTCATATTCATCACTCCCCATTTCCTTGCCAGGTCTTTGCCCTGATAGAATATTTTGTATTGCAACATGAGGGGTTTGGATCAGTACACAATGTCCTGGCTTGGAACTGAACTAGAATAAATGAAGTCATGGTTGAAATGCAAGCCCACACTGGAACTGAGTAGAAACATTTGTTTGGTTTGATTTCTTCATTGTAAATCTGCATAATTTCCTACATTTCAGTGTGTCTTTGCTCCCTAACCCCATACTTGGTGAGCAAGATTAAAAACTGTAATGATGATTAGGCTTTAAATGGGTCATAAGGCAAATTAAATGCCAGAACCTGATGTTCAGACAACTGTATTTCTTTAAAGGTCTTTTCAAAACCTTTTTCGCATTTGTATTAACTGAGATAACTTTCATCTTATGCAGTAGCTTTTAAAATAATTTACATTAATTTAATTTGAGAGATTAATTTGGAAAGCACTAGAAAGAATTTGGAAAGCACTCCATGTCTTAATGTATATTTTGTCATCTGTATAGTGTACAAACATAAGAAACCCAGTGTTTATTCAATGATGTGTCTTGACAGGTGTTATTCTGGTGCTGTTGTAAAAAGAAACAAAACCACAATTTCTTGTATTCTTAAAACAAGTAGAACTTTGTTTTGAGAACAAAATTCTTTAAACATGGATTGAGATAGGAAATGTCTCTGGATCAGAGAATACCTTTTTTTAGATCACATTACTAGTTTGTGTTAGTACTGAAGTGTCAGTGTTGCCCGTGTACAACTTTGCCATATTAATACTGACATCTTGTGTATATATTTATATATTTAATATGGAAGGAAGGATTTTTCTTTGCATTGAATTCTGATACTTGGTTACTGGTTAAAACATGTGACTTTGTTGGTGTCATAGAAGTACACTTTAAAAAATCTGTCAAAATGTTTTAATTGTTCCTGTTGCTTAATTACATCATGCAGTTAAATAGCCAGTGTAAATTGATGTTGCTTCAACAGAATGATGGGAGTTAGTCTCTTTGATCAATTGACCCTGTTTTGAAATTATTTTCAGAAATAATAGTTCATATTTTGAATAATTTCATACAAACTGTGTAACTGCTTGTCCAGTGAACCTTGGCAATGAGCAAAGTCATTAAATTGTAAACCTGACAATGATTTGAGTCAAGCAGAATTTGATATAGAGATTCATTTTGATTAAGACTTCCTGCAGTGCTGTGTGGTGATTCACTTGAAAAGACAGTAATATTTTTATCTGGAATAATTTCTTTTCCAGGACAGACATGTGCTGACAATAGTAACAACAGACAAGATGCTGGAAAAACTGAGGAAGTGCAATGAATTTCTGGAAATAATTCTCAAGGGGCTTAATGAATACTTAGAGAAAAAACATCTGTTTTTTCCCAGATTCTTTTTTTTTATTTAATTAGGAACTTCTTGAGGTTTTTTCAAAGGCTGAAGACTCTACTCGGTATGGAAGTATTTAATAGATGTATTTGTGACTCAAAGTGCATGCAGATGGTATTGTCATATTGTTCCTCTGAGCCCAGAACTTTCTTTTTTCTCACTGACAGTTATGGTATTAGGTATCTGCTTCTTAGATTTTCTGATAGGTGACTAAAGAGTAACTTTTAATAACAGTAATGAAATTCACTTCTCTTTTCTGAACTAGTAACCCTTCCATACTCTGTTTTTTTCAGAAGAATCAGAAGTTCCATATAGCCTCATGGTGAAATGAACATACCTGATTTTCCCCAGTAGAAAACTGAATATCAGATGTAACCTATAAACTATTTTACCTTTTTAGGGGCAGCACTAACTAAACAACTCAGAAGGTTTTTTGCTGTGTTTTAACTCTTACTGGGATTTCTACTCCGCAACCTCATTCAGGGTCAAACAGCAAAAAATTCAATATAAGTCCTTCTTTATACTTGAATGGAATTAAATATGTGAAGATTCCTGCTGAAGGGATCTTGCTAAGTAGTGTAACCTTTGCTATAAGGAGAGGATCTGGGGTTTGGGTCCCAATGCAGAGATTTGACAGTGTGCAGTGAATGCAGTGCAAAGTCACACAAAAACAAGTACAAAAATGAAAAACAGTAGGCTAGTTCAGTCACAGAGAAACATCCCTACAGTGCAAAGAACAGCACAAGAGTTCTTGTGAGGAAAAACTCTTAAAGGTGTTGGTTTTGTTTGTTTTTATTAATCATGGAAAATTATTTTATTAAGGTTGTACTTGGTTGCTTTACTCAAATTCCTTAATGTTTGGTATTGCTGGGAAGGTATAAATAAAAACTTTTCATGTACTGTAGGTGGATTAGCAGTTGAAGAGAGAATTCTTGTTTATCCTTATTAGTTTATATGTTACAGAGACTATAAGTTAAGTTTTACATCTTTAAACTAATCTTCAAAAAATACGGTGGGAAGCATCTTGCAGGGGGTAGTACACAAGAATTATTGCTGAGGATAAACTTCTTTTTGATCTAACTTAAAATGGTCTTTTAAGTAAATTTTTCAGATATTTTTCTAAATTATATATTCTTAGGTAGTATTGGAAAGAATAAAATGGAAATGGTAAAAGGACAAGAACTATTTCCTGTGTGGCAGGAATTAAGTAGTGTATGTGGTTTTGTTTGCAGATTCGTGCCATTGATGTTTTACATTTGGGTTTGTAAAAGAAAAAAAGCATCCCAAAGGCCTACTGAGCTGCTGGTGAACGAAGGACGTTGTACTGGTATCATAGTGAGAAGGAACTATTTAATACAGAGAAATGGAAGTAACAGAGTAAAAAATAAGAAATACTAGAAAACATAATCATGCCTTAGACCAGACATTCAACTTCTTAACTTCTAAAATTTTTTGCAGACACTAGAGGATTTTCTGGGACAGGATAATAGACAGGCTGAGGACATTGTCACCTTGGTGTGAGGAAAGCTGTCTAAGCAGAATCGAGTGACTCTAGGAGCACTTGTTGAGCTTGATGTTCATGCTGGGGATGTTCTTGCGTCTCTAGTAAGCAAAAAGGCAAAGATGAGAGTGACTTTGAAGGGTTAAGTCAGCTTAGGTGCTACTGGGAGGTGAGCGATACCCCTCAATCCTATTAGAAGGTAATTTCTGTTCACAGTTTTTCAGTTTCTGCTTGCTTGCTCACACAGGGAATGGTTACACTACAGTGAGAATTTCTGCTGATAAGAGGATACCTGGAACAATCATTTTATGGATTGCTAAACAGAATGGCCAGTAGCCAGACGTAAACAGTTTTTAATTAAAATTACTTGCTTCATCTCTGCTGAGTCTCAGTGCATTTGCTGAATTTGCAGGGAATGTTAGAGATAGAATTTGCTCCCTCAAAGGATGTATTTTGGTGATGTGATTTGCAGGATAAAGAATGCTATAGGGATGAAAATTTTCAGTTAGAGATTTTAATTGACTTATAATGCACCAATAAAACAATATTGACAATACTTATTGGAAAAATAGAAATGCTTTTACAGGATAGTGGTAGGATACAATGTTTTACATTCATCAGGACAAGATCTCCTGTAATACAAAAGACATTTTATGTGAAATATAAAATAAAAAAAAAGAAAGAAAGAAAGCAGGGGTCATGCATTGACCATAATTTCAGCTGTTAGTCATGATTGCTTCTGTTTACCTTTTAGAAAGTCCATTAACTCTCTCAACAGCTAGACAAGACAGTTTTACTCTGCAGTACTGTTAGTAGGATCTTACTTTAGTTAATGGTTAGTTTAAAAACCAGTCTTTTTGATACTTTGTAATGTATTAATTGGTAATTTTTTTCTTTATTTGAATTGCATTGAAACGAGTGTCTCAGCAGCCAAACAATTGTTTCTAACAGCACTGGGCCAAAAAAACCTGGTTTTGTTGTTTTTTTTTTTTTTTTTTTTTAATGTGTACTAACAANNTTTTTTTTTTTAATGGGTCATAACCATGGAGTTTTATGACATGTAAATATGTATTAAAAAAAAAGTTAAAATAAATTTGACTAAAGGGATCAGTCTACCAGTTTAATTTAACACCAAAAGAGAGGTGAAATTACTGGTGGGATACTTATGCAAAAAAAAAATAATAAAGCTCAATTCATGTAAGAAGGTGTAGAGCCTGATTTTCAGCTGTGAATTTTTCTAGGAAGGCATGGAAGCAACGTTCTCTTAAGGTAGCAACAAAGCTAACATCCTTTTAGAGCATTGCACAGAATTGGGGCATTCTTGAAATGTCCTTGGAGGTTTCTGGTAGTCACATCAAGCCCAAAGGATATTTTTTGGTGTGCATTGCATTCGGTGCATTGAAAAAGTGTGTTTATTTTTTGGTGCTGTTTCTAATTTGAAACATCTGGAGCTGACAATTTAGCAGTAAATCTGCTCTGGGCACTAAGGTCAACGTGCCCCTTGAAAGCTGAGTCATGGCAGGCTTTTTATTTGGCATGCCTTCACGTGAGAGGGTATTTTGTTACTCAGCCTAAAGATTGGTAACTGCAAGCTTGGGGGGCTTCGCAATTTGGGAACAACTACTAACGTTGCAAATACCAACTGTTAGAAAATTATTTTAAAAGGTGGACTTTAAAGGAAAGCTGCAACTTACACCAATACGAGAGGAGATTCATGAATTATGAGGCTAATACTTGTCAAATTCTACTTCAGCTGGTCCTAGGGACATTTTAGCTTATTTTCATGCTTGTTTTTGGAATGAAGAACATGTTTTCAGTTACATGTTATATCCAGTATTCTCCTCAGAAAAAATCTATATAGAAGAGTGAAATCCTCAAAACTGGAAAATAGATCCTTAGATATGAAAAGCTGTTAACTTTTTTCTTTCATTTTGTGTACATATTTGGCTGGATGTGTGTGTTAAGTGTTACTTAATACATATTATTGTTTGTATGTTTCTACGGGCACAAATCCATAATGATTCTAAATTGTGATCAAATGGGACACAGTTTGGAAGTATAAACCTTCTTTGCTTTTAATCACTATGTATTATTACAGTAAAAAAAGTAGAAACTGTATAGATTAGTATCAGAAACGCAGAAGCACAGAAACAAGGGATTAAGTAAAAACCAATTGTCTTCAGGTAAGAAGTTATAAAACGGAATATTGCATGAGCTCCTGAGTTGCTGAGGCTTCCCTTCATGTTCATGTTCATGTTCTTTTTTTTTAATTAAAAAAAAAGACCCTGGAGTGAAGGGTGTATCTTTCAGATGTTTAATTTCTTTTTTGTCTTTATTTACAGTCACACAAACATTGCACCCAAAAAGCTAAAGTTGAATTGAGCTCAAGGAAAGTTAAAGATTTCTATGGATGGTCTAAGAAAGAAACAAACAAACCTGAGGGAGGTTCAAGATAAATTTGCTGTACTCCAGCAGACACTGGAATCCAAGAAACAAGAGAAAGCTGACTTTAAAAATCAGGTGTACGATGCAAAAAATGAACTATTGTTCTACTGATAGCAGGAGAAGTTATTTAAAATTTGTTTCTCTGTCAAATGGTATTTCCCTTTTAACTGCCAATTTGTGGAGCAAGCTGTACTCTCAGATACCAATCTTTCTACTTTGGTGTAATGGTCTTAAAAGTGTGTAAAGGATTGGAAATAAGTGCTTTAAAGTAGAAGAAAATGTAGATGTTATTAACTTACCAGCTGATACCCCTCTCCTACATCCTCACTCATATCTGCTTTCTTGTGAGGACATAAATTTTCAATGATTTTACCAAGAGTTCAGATTAATCTCTTAACTTGCAGGTTAGTACATTAAAAGTTTTAAAGTTTATTTCTGTCTTCTGTGCTAATGCAGTTTTGAGACTGTTTTGGGTAAATCCCATTACTGCTAAGTAGCTGATTATATGGGTAAAAATAGGCAACGTTTAGAAGATGGTTTTGGGTATTTTTTTGATAGTTGTGGTATATCACCTTGAGCTTCTTTTAGAAAAATAAAATCAGAATTTGAAATGGAGTCTTAAATCTTGTCTGTAGTTAAAGCCAGCTCTTTGTGTGTTTATTCTGCAATCTGGTATGGTTTGGAAGTACAGGGGAGGGCTAAACTACACCAAGCACTTTGTTACTGTGGTGTAAACTGGCTGCTAAGGTTACCAAAAGAGAGAGAGAGGATGGTAACTGCACCAAGAACTGGCATCATTTTCCTCCTATCCCATGTCTGATATGTATGTGTACCAGATAGAGCAGCATTCTAAAGGAGATGGGTTGAATTCCTGTTGAAGCATATTTTTTGTTATATTATAAACATGCCTGGAATGATGGCTTAGTTAGCAACTGACAACATAAATGCTGACTATGGATTCGTAAGGAGCTTTTTTGCAGGAAAGAATGTACCTACTTTCATGAGACAGTGATCTCTTTAAGGGGTTTTTGTTTCTATTGTAGGTAACTTCCTTGACTGTTAATATTTCCTGTATCTCACACAGAGCTATTTCAAATTGGATGTTTTATACTGGTCTTCTTTCCTTTATTTGGATGAAAATGTTACTGAATAGACTTTGGTGTGCTGGCCCCAATAGTAGTTTTTGTTCTTTAAAAATTTCCACTAGAATAAGGTGTTTTCTTTTTATTTGTTGAAATTACTTAAGAAAACATCTCTACATAGGAAAACAATCCGTGAATGTTTTAAATATTTGTAAAATGCCTTTAAAATGATCTTGTAATATAATCAGAATTTTTTTCTATTTTGATGTTGACTTGTGCAGCAAAAAACTGCAAAGAGCAGAACAACTGAATGGTGGCCTTGAGGGTGAGAAAATTCTCTGGCATGAGACTGCTTTGGAGCTGGGAATGCAGTACATTAACTTGACTGGAATACACTTACTCTATCGGGAATGGTAGCTTCCCTAGCCGTCTTTACAACCAGCTAGAGGCAAGTGATATGTACAGAGATTTTGTCCCTCTGTTTTTTTAATAATCTAAATTTCATTGATTTTTCTTCCAATAGAAATATACTTTTAAATTATGTTTTAATAAAATTAATAAGTGGAACTGAAATTGTGGTGTTGTAGGCTTTTGAGTTTTTTTTAATAAGACTCCTGGGGAATATTCTTCTTTTCTTCTACTGTACAGTACTTGCTGTGCAAAACATGGACTCCTTTGGTTGATTTTCTTCTCTAAAGCAATGCTAGTTCCAGAACAGCAGCTGCTCAGTCACTGCAGATGTTGTGTTATTGCTCCATCCCTGGAAGCGTCCAAGGCCAGGTTGGATGGGGCCCTGAGCAACCTGGTCTAGTGAGAGGTGTCCCTGCCCATGGCAGGGGATCGGAACTGGGTGATTTTTAAGGTCCCTTCCAACCCAGGTCATTCTATGATTCTGTGATTTGTGCCTATAACTCTTAGTGAAATAAAGAGAAATTCAGAATACAGAAAAATTTTGACATGGCAGATGATTTTTAGCTGTAAGAAATTTTGTGGGTCACGATTACCCTGACTTTGAACTTTTTCGGACACCAAAATCTGCCACTGAATTCAGCTGAAAAACTTAGTATCTATTTATTTTGAAAATCAGGTCCAGATTAATGAAATTTGCTAAAAATTAAGAGACCAAAAAAAAAAAAAATCAATGTCTGTCATTTGAAGATAGAATTTGGATATTATCCTTATTTCCCCTTTTCCTTCAATGCACTTACTTTGGCACTAGGAATACTATAGATATAGGGCATTGCTTGCACTTCTGGAAGCAAAACTACTTGTTGGAGCATGTATGCTGGGATTATGACTGTATATGTAACTTTTTTCAAGTAATTACTGTATTAATAATTCAGTCACTCAGGCTAACACAGTCAACAAATGTTAATGAATTCAGCACTTGTACAGTTCATCTTCCATTTCACTTTTATACAGCTTTGATCAAAATTCTTTTTGAACTAATGGAAAGATGATTAGCATTTTAAAACTAAATAATGATAGCTTTTAATTTTTAAAGGTGAGATAGAATCCACCTCAAATTGATGGTACATATTACGCATGTAGTTATGGGTTTATGGCTTGATATTAGGACCACAGGAACAGCATAGAATACAACTCAAGCTTCTTGTAACAACAAATTTTTTAAAAAGCAGAGTTAGTGAGCAATCCAAGGATAATTTGCAAACATACACAGTGACTGCTTATGCAATCCCATCAATGAAGAAGGATTTTATAGATGATGAAAGCTCTGTGTGTTAGAGAACTATTCTTTAATTATTCAAATAGTCAGATGTGGGATATTCTGAAAATAATATGTGACTGAAACTTTGAAGCAGGGAAAGAAATGATGTTGAGCTTTTCTCAAATGTTAAATTCCTGTTCTAAAATAAGAATGAATAAAATTATTATGGACAAATTACATAAATATGGTCTGGTCTAGACTGTGCTTAACACCCAGGTTTCCTGTGTTCAGTTTACAGTCTGCAATTGCTGTATCGCCTGGTATAAGCCTATGTTTAAAATGCAACCTGGCTCCATCTCCCTCCATCTCCCTTGGGTCTCCCTTTGGGTCCTCAGAAGTGACTGAGCCACTTAGAAATCTGGGAGCTCAGCAATTCTTCCAGTACATTTTTGACCCATGGGTGAACAATGTTGTGTACTGTGAGATTGAGATTGTCTCTCTACCACTGCTGATGCTACTGCCTCATCTGACAGATATTCAGGTTTCCAATCCTCTGTTTACTTCTCCAGACCTAGGTGTTACCAAATTTTCCCTTATCAGTGTTTATCAAATTACTCAAAATCCTCATAACTTTACAAAGCTCACACCTTAACTTTCTTAATACCATGCTGTGCTGGTGGGTTACAAATGTATTTCCTGTATCTCTGAACGCATTTTACCTGTGAAAATGTAGAAACCTGTGAAGCTGTGAAAGCTTTCTTCTCTTGTGGGTAGGCTGGACAGGGTCCCTTTCAGATGTTTTCCTAAACCATTCTAAAAGGGGGAAGAAAGGCATCTTCCTTCAGCTGCTGATTGGTCACTCCCAAGTACAGTTTCTGGTCCATAACAGGAGAAGGAACCTCTGTATAACACCTCAGACTACTGTCAAACTTCCTCTCTTAAATTTGTACTTTCTTCCTCAATATCCATTTTCATTAGTGGAAAATTCCCTATGTTTTCAAGTTTTTTTACTCACTTTATGCACATGACTGTAGCAAAGCTGTTAAAAATTTCAAAATTTCAGAGTGATATTATTATTTTGAATTAAATATAAGATTAAATGCGATTAAACTTTCTAGTAAGTAAGAACTCTTATTCTAAGTACATTCTTTGAAAGAGGCAAATTGGATTTTGTAAACAAAGAACTTTAAGATTCATCTATCTCTTCTTAAATTCATCAAGGATTATACTGAGTATGTGCCTGCTATGATTTCATATAGAAGTGCTTTTGCAGTAATGACAAAAGGGAATAAATTGCCTTAAGAAGTACTTTGAGATAAATATTTGAAGAGCTTATATTTCAATTTTATAAGTTTGTATTTTTCCCTTCAGTACTGCAAGAAGATGGCCTCTGATGATGGCTCCTTAGGGAGCTATCAAACAAACAAATGAATAAAGAACGTGGAAAAAGCCAATAGTTTGCATATAATCAAACTCAGTGACCCTCAATTTATTACAACACTGGAAAAGTGCATTCAGTTTGGCAATCCTGGAAGGTTAATGACTAATGAAAGTGTAAATTACAGAAGAGCCTGGAGGGGGCACAATTAGCTAAAAAATGAAACTAGTGAGTATCCAATGTTCTCAAGGAAAATAGATCTGGTTTTCCCCCTTGTTTTGAATCAAGTGAGTACTACAGTAATTGAAGCCCTCACTCCAGGTTATACATATATACATATACTATACTAAGATACTTCTTAGCAGAATATAATATTCCGTTTAATTTAAATATTTAATTGTTTTATGAGAATTGCCATTTCTTTTTTCTTTTTTTTTTCATATTAGAATAATATTATTTCTAAAAAGTAATGTTGTTTTTATTTGTCTTTTCAAGAGTATAAATACCAGATTGCTAGGCTGGAATCATTAAAGATTCTTATGTTCACTGTAGCATCTTGATTGCAAGTAGTCTTGTTTCCTCCCAAGGGAAATAAATTAATGAAATACAACTCCAGCTATTTTTCAAAGGCTACTAACTGGACTACAAGTAAAGGGATGGATTGTTTATTTTCCATTATTTCTTTCTTGATTTTGACAATCTCATATGCTTACAGTGAAAATTGAATTTAGTTCAGACTTACTTACCGAAAATTATTTCTGTGGCATTCAGTTTGTTATTTCCCTTTTTAAAAGTGGTAGCCCTTAAACTACTGCTCTCAGCCATGGGCAGCAGTAATAGTGATAGCATTTTAGTTGCCTTTTTGCAAATTTACATTAGATAAAAAATTACAAGTACGTTCCTTTGATTCATTTTTCAATCAGCTGAATACTCTCCTTATCTCTACCCATTGCTCAATTAATATTTTTATTGTTTGCACACTGTAAACACACATTATCCATACATATTATAAAGAACAGTCAATCAGCAGTATAAATGCCAACAAGATCCTACTAATTCTATGTTATTTTGAAGTGCTACCAGATAATATTGGAGAAGAACTTGATCCTGTCCTAGGGCCACTTTTATCAAACAGACATTGAAGCAGTCAGGAGTATCTGCATTTGCCTTGGAGACTCCACCATTGAGTCTCTTCCTGAATTCTGCTGTTATATTACAACTAAGCTGGGAAATCCACATTATCTTGCTGGAACATCTGTTAAGGTGAGAATTTTAAAAATAAATGTGAGACTCTGTTTTAATTTTAAAATGATTCCTTGGGCTAAAACCTGGGAAGAATTTCTGGCATTTGTTTATTCCTCCTCTCCTGCCAACATTTTTTTTACACTGCTAGGTGACTGGTATCACCTTAGAAGTGTTGACATTTTTCATGTCTAATACTTCACCTCGCAGTTCTGTCATTTTTTCAACCAGTCAGGACTTTAAGTAATTACTTTTATCACCTTTTCCAGTCTGAATCTTCTGATGCTATTTAGTCACCTTTTTTAATAAAAATATTTACAAGACTTAATGCAATAATCACCTCACATGCAAAAGCTACATTAGGCTTTTTTTTCTGTAGTGGTGTTAGGGATAGGGAAAGGTTTGGGCAGTCTAAGTTTAGCAGAACTGTTAAATTAAAGGTATTGCTAGTAGTCCTTTAAGTCAGAACTTAATATTTTGGGATCATATTTGAATGCACCTTTGAGATAATCTTTACCAGCAAGGCAGTCTGTGTTCTCTAACTCTTTGACTTTAAATCTTACTATTTTAGATGTCAAAAAACCCCCTATATCCCTGTGTGCCTAAATTAAAGTAAGCAATAAATAACATTATCTCACCTTGATTCAGAACCTTTCTGTCAGCAGAAATATGAAGATACAGAACCTGAATCCCGGTTGCCAGTGTGGATTACACCAAATCATTCCCAGGGAATGTTTGGTGTAAGCCCCTTTTGATGATTTTACCCACTGAAGGCAGAGGAAGGTAGCCTCGCAGAAAGTTCTCTGTGAATTAATAGTTAATAGTTAATAATAATTAATAATTCACAGAGCACTGTTTGGCTTGGGCTATCTTCACTGGTCAGATTTTTTTACAACAGGCTCTTCGCTGAGATTTTTTTAATCATTCTTTTCTCATGCAAACCATGTTACTTTTGTAACTTGAAAAAAGTTTACATTTTGTCCCATAGTCATCTTTGTGTCAGTATTTTGTGCATAAATTGTATGTACATCCATTTAACTGATGAGGAGTTATAAATTTGAAAGGACTTAATGCTAATAATAACCCAGTAATAATATTAAAGTAATAATATTAAAAATTATCTATTTCTTGAATAGAAGTAAACAGAAATAGATTGAAATACAAGACTGAAAAGGAGACACAAACACCATAGCTTGCTCTCACTCTTGATCTTCTGTCAAAAGCTTTCCACCTTTTAATTATAATATATATATATAATTATATTTAATACTATAATGTGATTGTCACTGATTACATGTTATCATTGTAACATTAAAGGCTGGCACTAGAATAGAGTTCTAACAGAAATAGGGAGCTAAAATGGATGTTTATGTTCCCCCCCCCACATCATTTCTTCACTTTCTAGAGAAAAACTTGAACTTAAAAATTACTCCACGTCTTTAAAAGATAATAATCCTGTGCTATATGAGAAGCTTCTTAGCGTAACGTATATTTAAAGGGTTTTTTTAAAAAAGCTTTTAGCATGTCAACCTCATTTCTGTAACTTAAGAAAAAATACTTCATGGATTGATGTGTCAAGGGATAATTTACTCTCAAGACAGAGAATTCATAAATGCTTTAAAGAATGTTGAAATACATGTTTTTAGGATCCCCAGCATGAGGATTTTCCTGCAGAGTGGAAAGACAAGTCAGGGGAGTTCCAAAAGCTGCTGTTCATTCGCTGCCTGAGACCTGACAAAGTATGTACAAAACTTTCACCTTACTGAGAAAGGTCTGTCTGCATCTTAAAATCCAAAAGTATTTGCAAGCATGCATTTTTATTCTACAACAGTCTCTCATAAAGTAAAATAGGAATTAATAAGATTTTAGAAGAACTCCAGTGAGTTTGAAATTATAATGAAAAACTTTTAAAAACATAATAGTAGGGGTTGAGCTGTTGTTGTTTCAGTTGCACACCAAAATCCCCAGAGCTCTTCCTTGCGACTGTCTTACACACCTTGTGTCTGCCCTCATTCAGTACACCTGGATGTCATTATCTGTGTCAATTTTGTCTGATCTAGAAAGACAACTTAGTGGTAAGCAGGAGCATAGATAATGCAGATGCTTAAAGCAATTTTTGCAGGCACACAGATGCATTTTGTTCACTGGAAAGTGTTGGGAAGCAGAACTGTTCTGATTTGAGTCTGCCTAGGTACAAGGTTTTAACACAGACCACAGAAAGTACTCACAAGTTGTGAATCTTTATTCAAAAAAAAAGGTCAGCTTGCTAAAAACCAGAATAAAAGTATTTGCTTAGACATTTTTCATACACTGGCAGGCTAGTGGGGCTACTCTTAGTTCCCCACCTAGCCATACCAAGAAAGCACACCGGGAAAGACAGGCCAAAACAGTCTGTACTCACGCCTCTGATCCAGAGAGGCTGAGAGCAATTCTTTACATACACTTCCTCACACACCTGTTGAGCTTTAGATTCACACTCAGATAAAGAGAGGAACGTTTGCACCAAATTAAGAGACTTTTAGAGTCAGACTTCACTTGTCCTGGGCTCGTTTTGCCTGGCAGTTGAGCCTCCTGGCTGCTGGGCTGATGGCTCATCCCCGAGAGGCTGCGGTGCTGGGAGCTGGGGCCTGCAGCCAAAGTAATCCACGAGCCGCTGCCTCGTTGCCGCGACTTCTTCTTGAAAAGAGTTTATTGTGCGCCTGCCAACTTTGCACTTGAATCAAAGCAAGAGATTGAGCCTTTCAACTGAGCAGTTTAACTGTGTAGTTCAGCCAGATTCCAGTCCCCCTCCTCAGGCTGCATTCGGGTATCAGCGCTTCATGGTAGCAATCACACCCTGGTCAGCCTAGTGCCCAGCCCTCCCAGCTATAGGTGACAGGATCCTTGGGGGCTAAGTGTCCCCACTTGAAGCTGCTGCTTCTTCAAATTTTTAATATGCAAGTCATATTATGGCCAAGACCCCTTTTGTACCTTGAAACATAGCTCTAAATCATTCACAGTTCAAGTTAGGTAACATCACCTTCTCACTCTTAGTCCACCTTCTAAGATATCACTGGTCCCACTGTGCCACAGGATCCTATTTTTTTGTAGTTTAATCTGTTGCACAGTGACCTGAAATACCTAACCTTGACAGTCATCAGGTATATATTTCATACAGAACATTATTAGCAAGGCAAAGATCTTATTTGTGCAAACCCACCAAGAAGTAATATACAAAACCTTTTACTGTGCCTCATCAGGGAACTTAGTTCACTTGATTCTTACTATTCATATGATTAGGGCTCATATATAAAAGATCAGCTGATCATGATCAACTGGGCAGCTCAGCTGTGTGCATTTTTACATGTCAATACTATGGCATGCAACCCCAGGAATGGGGAGGAGTAAAATATTTGAAATGGGCTTTAAAGTTTGAAAGATTAATTAGGCTGATTTATACATAAAACTGTATATGGACACGTGAAGCAATGATCTGGTCAAATTTTGTCTTTTCACATATGTTGTGCATCCCTCCTGAAAATGATAGAGCTGCTTATTGTTGAGTTTTCTGCATTGATTATTGCACCCTATATATTTTTTTTCTGCTGTAATGAGTTGTTGGAAAAACACTTCTAAAGGAAACAAGTTTGCCTTCAAAAGCCAGACAAACTACACTGAGAAGTGCTTAGGTGCAGATTTTTTAGCCAATAATGCACATAAATCATTACTTCAGAATAAGTCCTGTTCTAGCCTTTGACAATCATTCCTGACTGATGCTTGGAAATCTTAGCAAGGGAAGTTCTTGTTTACATTCTAGCTTTGAATTTCAGATTATGTGGTTAACACTTACAATGAAGGTTCTGAGCCGTGTCATCTCCAGCATGTAGTACTCCTCCATTGTCAGCTCATCAAAGTGCTTGGGAAGGGATAAAAAGTCACAGGTGTGGCGTTTGGTGTGTTCCTCCCTGCAATATAAACCCAGAGTAAGAAGAGATGTTAAACCCATTAAAGTTACATTTCAGGAGATGAAGAGATCTGGACAGGCAGGTCTATTCAGTACTTGTGCTGTCTCTCAGCAGAAACGGTATCATACAGGAAACATGAAACAGATTTTAGTGGATCTCAGATAAAAGCTGGTTGAACTCTTTCAAAGACACCAGGCAAGATAAACTTCCAGTTTTGTGAACTATCATGGTGGAAACCGACAAAGACATTAATTCATTGTAAAATTACCAAAGACGTTTGGAGAGATACCTCAAGAACATTGTTACATCTGTGCTTACCATGGGTCATCATTTGGTTCCCAGCCCTCCAGTTCTAACAAGCAAAAGAAACATTTTGCCACATCTGGTTCATTTGCACTTGGACAGTGGATGAAGCCAGCCTTTGCCATCTGCAGGGAACAGTGTCGAAGTTTAGAGCCTTATCCCACACACTACTCGTGTTTCCTGCCACTTTAGAATCATGTCTAGTCAGGACACCAAAAATTAAGTTTGTTTCAGTTATCAAACACCTTCTCAGGTAACTCTTGCAGCATGACTCATCTGAGATTCAGGCTGGAAGTGTCATGTGTGTGCCAAAGTAGAAATCAGGTGGATTTTAAAAAAAAATAATTTCCATTTCTCAATTTGAAGTAATCATCATTCCACTACTTCATCCTTCCTGCTGGATGCATACTTGTGTACTCTGATGTAGGTTGCTTTGTCATTAATAGAAATTTGCAATTAGACCACATAATACGAGAAATTAATTTTTAAATGACAGGAACAAAAAATAAGGGGAACAAGACCAGTGACTGTAGTAAAATCTGTAGGCAGACTAGTGGACCAAACACAGAAAAACCAGTTAATCCTACTAAGTGTTTCTGAGCAGGGAACAGAGGAAAGCTGGAGTATTTAACTTTTCATCTTCAGGCTTAGTGGACTCCTCTTGAATGTGAATATGCTTAACAATGACTTCACATTCAAGCATGGTATATAAAAAGTAAGGCAGAGGCAAAACAACCATTTTTAGACTTACATTCTCCGGAGTGCACTTGCAGTTCTCCTGGAAGGGCCACTTGGTGAAGGTTTTTAAACGGTTCTCATACTCATACATTTCCCTCAAGTCAGTTAAGAGCTTGGAAGCTGAACTAAGTTCTTGCAGGAGTGCCTCCATCTATGAAGCCTGCAGTCAGTGTAAGGCAGAACCTCCCTCCTGCTCTCACATTTAAGGCCTTTGCCAGTTGGTGACACACTGCACCTGGAAAGCAGGGGAAGGGCTAAAGGAGCGTTAGTCCTTTCCTATCACAGGTGACTTTATGGGCAGGGCAGTCAAGAGAAATGAAGCTGCTGGGATGTTTTGCCCTTGTATGACAGTCTGTGTCCTTGGTCACGCTATATATTTTTTAACTGAGAGCACCTATGCTAACTGCAGATTTTATAATTGAAATGTAAAAAACTGCAAGTTAAAAGCTCTAGTTAAAAATAGAGCAGCTTTGCATATAAAAATTTTAAAAAATATTATCCTGATTGTGACCAAAGGGGTTGAATTAACATTGCTATTTGAATCCTTCAGTGTTTCTTCAATGTCACGTTCAGAGATTAATTCTTAGGATCATCTTTGCAAGTACTGTTGCATTTCTTTAAAGAGAAGGTGGTTATTTTATAATATTCTAGTTACTCTATTCTATTGTAAAATATTATAGAGCATGTCTAGAGATAGAGTGGATGATAATATTTTAAAGATGTATATCTGTAAGGGCTTGCAGGATCAAAGCATTAAGCTATTATTTTATAAATTGTCTCTTATTTTGGTACAGTCCAGTTAAATTCAGTATGTGTAAACACCAGTATCTTCAAAACTGCTGCACGCAGCAGCTTTCTAAGCCAAGATCTTAACACCTTTGAAAGGTGCTGCATTGTGAGACTTGCAAACTTACATCTTCTCCATAATACAGATGGAGTAAGTCCAGAAAATAATCCAGCTCATTATTCTGTCCAGATGTGGTGACAGAAATGGGATTAAAGAACATTTGTATAAGACTTCCAATGTCAACTCTTAGGGCATAGTTTTTGCCTAGATTTACAAATGCTGCATCATTGATTTCTCCGGGACTGTATTGGTGTCTAATTTTATGTGCAGGAAAACTGTCCTTGAAATTTATATTCAGATATTTAGAGTAATATGTGTTACATGAAAATAGGACACTTTAATTACTTTTTTTTTTTTTTTCCTAAGATAATACCAACGGTGCAGGAATTTATCATTCACAACCTGGGCCCTCCAAGCGCTGATATTTATAGTTTCTCCTGGTGCTGACTCCATGGCAGCTCATCTTAAGTTTATTGATGATCAGGTATTTTAACCTCTTTTTTAATGTAGTTGATGTTTGTGTGTGGATGTGTGTGCACATGTGAGTGTATTTGTATGAAGCAAGGAACTTTGTTTAACTGAAAGTTGAAATGCCAAAGTAAACTCAAAACCTGTTTTTAACTGCCCAAAACCATGTTAAAATTGATCTCATGCTTCTCTTTAACACAAAGCACTAATTAATGCAAATGGATTGTTTTCAGGAATTAATAATTTGTCTGTTGTTTAAAAGAAACTGTAGGTCAAATATTTTGGCATATTTTATAAGCTTGTGATGTGATCTATTTAACGAATTAGTTTGTGTAATTTCAAATGAAAAAGGAAAAATGGAACAAAGCCATAATAGTTTAAATGTTTCTTGTAAGCAGTCTTAGCAGAAAATGCTATTTTTTTTCAAATATGCATTGTATGTCCTATATTGTTTAATCAAAAACACCATAGTAATATAGGACCTTGGAATCCTGAGTGACATTTATACATCAGAATTAATACAGATTTTTTTTTTTTTGCTTTGACTGTTATTATGGAATTTAAAACAAACAAACAAAAAATTCCCAACAGCCCAAATCAGTTCTTATGTAGAAAAGTACCGTTAGAATACTAGAAATTAAGATTATACATGTAATAGTACATTCTAAGATGCTATTTCTTGCATTTCCTGCCTGTTACTCTGTCAGAATTCCGTGCTATTGAGAATGACAGATACATTTCAAGTCTCCAGCCACCAAACTGTGAAGGCATTCTGCATTTTATAGTAGGTTGTCTACATCCTTCAAGAGAATACTGTTTGCAGGAATGTTCTGAAACTGTCAGAATTTTATGGTTGCCGATTAAATGGATGGGTAGTTGGAGTTTTCACTGGAAGATAGATAAAGAGGTGGCATGACATGAAAGAAAAGATTTAAATTGTATTTTAAACTATATAGTACATTAAATATCTGATATCCAGTATCTGATCCTGACTTTTCCAACAAGTGCAGAAAACCTGTGAGTAATTTTGCAACTTTGGAAATCAGTTAAAGCAGACCCTGATGAATGTGTATATATGATCTGGGAGGAAAAAGCCTCAGAAATTACATAGTTGTCTTCCACTGCAAAGTTCAATTACTGGCAGTAGTGGAGTAAATTTATTTTTTATTTTATTGCTTATCTCATACTTCATCAATTGAAACGCGTTGCTATGGCATTAATAATACAGCTCTCTAGGTGTTTTTTTTTAAAAAAGGTAAGATTGGGAAAACCTATCTACTGTTTTTATAATTGGATGTGTGTTTGCAATCACATTTTACATTATTTTGCATTATTTTTCTATAATTAATGTAGATCATCTAAATGAGGTTGTATACTCAGCTAAATGGTCTCAACTGAAAACCAAACGAAACCTTTCTACCTGGTGTCTTTGTGTAAAGGCCAGAAATCTATCTTGGTAAGGATAAGAAAGAAGCTAAAATATTGTGTGAGCAATATTTTATAATACAATGGTGTTCAAAAAATGTATAGGTGCACGGTCTCATACATACAACAACTGTTTGTAATGTATATTAATTAGGTATACATGTATAAATAGCTTTAAAAAATAAAATTGCTTTGACGTTTAAGAGACTCTGGAACTGATGCTCAAGACCATTTAATGACCTCCTGCTGAAGGCCTTTGAGCCACTCAGACCCCAGCTTCTCCTGCTCACACACTTCTTGAATCAGGGGAAACCTTTTCTTGACAAACAAAGACAGCACCACTGCGTGGGACAGGAAAAAAAAGAACTGATCCTGCAAGGTGTAAAGTATCCTACTGGCACTCCTGATGGCTGTCTCTGGTTTATTCAGTGACAGGGACAATACCAGCCCCTGGACTGCTGCAGAGTGAAACCAGCCGTGATCCGAACTTGGGCAGAGGGCGTTTCCTTCCCTGTTTGCAGAGGTGGGTCTTTTCCATGGAAGCCTCTCCAGAATGTGCCAGCAACACAGGGCACTTCTTTGTGTTCCAGCTTCCTAAGCAGCCCAGCATGGCCAAAATCTGTCAAAGCGAGGGACGGGCAGGAAGAGGGGTGTTACTTTCACCGTCAGCCGGGAGTGACTTTGGTTATTAATGTGGTTAACAGGCAAAGCCAGGCAATAACGTGGTTAACAGGCAAGTGACTGAAGCACTTCACGGAGGTGTTTCTTTCCGGAAGCAGAGTGGGGCGCTGGGTGGCTTGTCCGGGGGATGTCCTCCTATTACATGACCAAAGGTTCTGAACAAATAAATATAGTTCCTAGCAGGGAGGGAATCTTTCTTTTCCCCTAAAAGATAGTAATTTTTATGTAGTAAACATTTCTTGGTACTTTTTTGGACTGTTTTGCTTTATCCCAGTTCTCAGTGTATCACCCACTCTTGCCTTCCTGCAAATAATTTTTTGTTTTTATGCACCTAGGAGTCCAACTTCTCCTAGCCTCAAGACTTAAAATCAAACATGCTTTTTTTTCTAAAAAAATAAAGAAAAAAAAATTATGAGCACAGCTATGGCCTTGTGACAGCACACACATTCTAGAAAGATGCCAAACAAGTAGAGAGAATTTTGGAAAAGTTTTCCATACTTGTATTCAGGGAGTTTCAGCTGCATTACTATGGAAATTTTTAGTGCTATTATTTTTCAAAAGCAGCAATGGCTGGGTGACTTGAGGGATGATTATTAAAAAGTATTTGAAGGGCTGGAGTTCAAATGGTTCAAGCATGAACTAGCAGAAGTAATTAACAGCTTTTAAACTTTCCAGTGAGAATTCTGGCTGCCTTCCAAGTGAATTACAGTGATATTGATACAGCTGCCCAGGGAAGTGTGAGGCTGCTGCTCAGATCACTGTCCTGGTTTCCTGCAGGAGGTGCCAGCTGATGCTCCTCCCTGTGTGACTGGGGAATGCAATTATGGTGCCAGAGGCACTGATGACTGGGATTGGCTCTCTTAAGTGTTCTGAACGTGTTATTTTCCTCAGAAACCCATTACAAATGTCAATTATATAGTTGATCCAAGTGGTGTTTATCTTGGCTCTCCTGAAGGAGATGTAAGTATCTCAGAACAACAGAATTACTAACAGCTTCTTAAAAAAAAAAAAAAAAAAAAGTCTTTACTGAACCTGATGTGTGTCTCAGTGTTTACTCAGTCACTGTTTGCTTTGGTGGCTTAACCTCACCTTCTATCAGGCCTTGTTTCAGTGACTTCTGAGAAAGGGACATTATGTAAACATCACCCAATTACTGTCATCAACTGACTGCTCTATGTGAGTCAGCACTCAAGGGACAGCAAGTGAGAAACACAGCCTGGTGAAGTTAAAAGCATTTTAAAATAGGCATAGTAGAAACAGTTCATTATATCTACTGGAGGCAGAAAGGCCACAGTAATCAGCTTAACTCATCACACAGGAGTTGTGCCAGTCATCAGCACAACACCTTCAGAAACTTGGCAAGCAGTGGGCCCAGAGAGGGGCTGCGACCCCTTACACTTGGTGTCTCATTTTAACAGAATTTTCATCAACTGCCAGAATTTTTCAGAAATTAGTTAAGCAAAGCCAATCTTGATTTGAGGGCAAGAGGATGGACCAAAGAATTTGTGCGGCACAGTCTGCCCCAGTATTGCCCTTTATATCTTAGCTTACACACTTTATCCATCACACTAGGAACACCTGTAGTGGGTTTGAGGCACAGCTTGTGGGCTCGTGTGAGCTGGCTGGCTGCTTCTGCATCTTTTCAGTCTAGAGGTATTTTTTCCCCACCTTTTTTCAGTACCAAAGCTGTATTGAATATACAAAGACACTTCCACAGAATCCTTTCCCAGATATGCCTGGAATGACCAAAAATGCTGATATTACCAAGGATCACTCAGGAACACAACTATTTGACAACATTCTTCTTACACAGGTATGTAAAGCCACACACCATCTTACCCTAACCTTCTGCTGTATATCCACGTTAGTATGGTCACATTCCCTCGTGTTTTTACTGTACTTTATTGTGTTGCATCTGCATTCTGGTGAAATTACTTTTCCACTTAAGAACATTTTAAGGCTTTGTTTCATGTTTGTATTTTTTCAGACTGTCTTCCTGAGGCAACATTTTGTGACTGTACAGTCAGTTTACGTATCTCCTACTTGCTCCAGCTTCTAACAATTTTCAACTCCTTGGCCAGTTCTAGTCCAGTTTGTAAGCCAGGTACAGTCTAGAGAAAGAAGAGAAGACATGTGTAGGCAACTGGATTTTGTTAGTTCTAAGCTAATAGCTTTTACTGGAGTAATAGAGGGAATTCTGTTACTTTAGAGTAAGGCACTTGCAGCAATGCCACAGAATGTGAAACAAGAATATTGAAGAGGGTTTACAGTCAGTAAAACTCGAATGTGCTCTGGGAAGACCATGTTTCTGAAGGATGGGAGTGAGAATGTCCCAGTATGGGCAGCTTTCTCCATAAGAGGCTATGGACCTTTTCCCCGAGCAACCCAATGACTACAGGATCAGCCAGAAGATCGCAGTAACTTTCCCTGAAAGCCCCTGATCCACTCTTCTTGCTTTCAGTATTGCTCCTACCTGACTGACCTAGAAGTTTGTAACATCTTTTGGACAGAGCACTTATATTGGTTTTTAATTGTTTAAGCAATCCTGTTAAGCAAAGTATTTTGATACCTTCCTTTTCAGAATTTCTTCTAGGGGCTTTATACTGATGTCTGCTGAACTAAAAGGAGTGGAAAAACAGCATTCTGAAGGCAGAATTTCAGGACTGTGGATGAGCGAGTCTTACTCAAGGTTTTTTACAATGTTGCATTTGAGACAGAATAATAAAACACAAAACTAATCAAACCTTTTAACACCCAACAAAAATATCTTCTCCTTGAATAATTTTTTTATTTTCTGAAGGCTCCTTATGTATAAGGAACATACATAAAATGAACACAACACTGTTGACAATGAACAAAACAGCATTTGATAATTTCCAGCTTTATAAAATTTTTAAAAAATGATTTAGTTATAACAAAAAAACCAATAGCTCAGCAAGTTATCTTGGACCATTATCACATTTTAAACCATAGACTCAGTTGTTAATGGGGAGAGGAAAGAAAAAAAAATTTAAAAAAAAATCACACTGCATCTAGCAACTACAACATTTTCTAAGCGTAATCACAGCGGATTGAGTGCAATGTGATTTACATCAGAATTCACATGGGATGTCACACAGTGACAGCATTGTAATATACAAGTAACAGTTATGCCCTCCAACAAATACAAGTTAAATGAGACTCTGGATTCAAGCAAAATGGAATGTTGAAGCCAAGTAGAAATGTAGTGGAATTCAGATTGTCTGTAACATGACTCAAAAGTGTACATTAGGATCATCTGGAATTCAATACTGATGGAAACATAAGAGAAGTCACAGCTGTTACACTGCTCTGTTACATTTGCAATAAATACTACAAAATAAAACTAAACAATCTATATTCCATGAAAAATACAGTACCTACCTTCAACGACCATGTTTTTCCCTTGTCTGAAGATGGTCTTGGAAGGAAGTGAACTGTTTTCCTACAGAGGCAGTGTATTAAGCTATAACCACATTCTAACTAATACAACAGTAAATATACTACCGGAAATACAGAAATCTTCATTTGCAGAGAATTAAGAGAAATAAACCTTAAAAAATGATTTGACAAAACATCAGTTCAGCTGCATAATGACTCCCTTATGCTAGACAGAATTAACAGAAAAGAAACAGAGATTGTTTCAACTCAGATCCTCAGAAGGTATCCAGGAAGTTTTGTCTCATTGACCTAACATGGGCACTATGCAAAAATGTCATCCAGGAGCTTTACACTGCAGAGATTCAGCACTCTGAAGCTAACAACAGTGTGTTTGCTAATCAGGGTTCTACAGTAAATATGTTTAAAGAGGAAAAAAGAAGACCTCAGTTCAGAACATCAAATGGCTGCATGCCTGAACTCTGGGCTTTTGGCTTCTTCACTGAAGAAACTGCACCCTTCTTTGAAATGGACCCTTAATACTGTTTCCTGATACTGCATTAGGAAGAAATACTGGCAACCAACTGATACCTTTAAAACACATGAGCTACTCTCAGTAAAAGCTAAGCTGACCAATGAAGCTTCCGAAGTAAAGGGCCACAGGAAACACAGGAACTTGAAATGGAATGCAGATACCCACTGGCTCTCATTAAAGGCGTTAGGATTACTGTTTTTAGCAGCTACACTGGCACCAAGCAGACTGGAACTTTAAAACTTACGGCACATAGTCAAAGTACAGCTTTTACCTGGCATACACAGAAGAGAGACGAACTGGATGTTTTAAAAAAAAGCTACTACCATGCTTAGGACTGGTACTACAGAATCAACTTGCACTCCCCACAAACTCACAATTTTAACTTTTTTTTTAAGGAGATGGGTACAAGAAGAACTAACTCATGTCTGGCAATATATGCCTGTCAGCACGATCTGATCTAGGACAGCTGGTCCCAGCAAGTTAAGGCCCAAATTTTCAGTCTATTCTTCCAAATGACACATGCCATGGTTCTACCACATCTGCTTTTAATAATCTAATTTGAATACCAAAATTGTAAAAAAATATCATAGAAACGAACTCCTTTATACTGGAAGTAGAAATCTTCTTACATACTCTTTACTGCCAGAAATGGCTGGTGTCACAACATCTGATATCAAGGCATTGTAGGAACAGATTTGATCTGGTGTTACAGTATCAGAAATACCCTACCAGTACAACATACACAGAGCACAATTTAACCCTTGTGTCCAGCTGCAGGAACTAGCATCTTGCACCTTGGTTTGTTTCAACATGAAGAGAAGAAAACAGTCCAAAATAATCGTTTAAAAAAAATGGAGAAATTCCCACATGGATTCTCTTGTTAAAAGAGTTTGCACAAATTCACAGCCACAATTCTTCAGTAGTTTATGCTGCAAGTGGCACACAATACATGTTTAGCGTCTGTAAGAAAGAACCAGAAACAGCTCAGTAACTCCAAGGTCAGGGATCTCCCCAAGCTAACACTAATTCTACTGCATTTTGCATTTTCCTACTAATATCAAGGAACAAACATCAAATAAATCTCAGTTGGGAAAAACATCATCAAACTGACCCTTGACAGAAGTTACACTTTGCTGAGTACATAGCAACAGGCTGCCTTCTTACACAGGAGCTTTGGCATGATGGAGTGCAGCTTAACACAGCCTGTAAGAATTTAAACAGTGTTTAGGTTGGGGGTTTCTTTTTAAAAATATAAGCCAGCACAGTGGTTTCCAGTCATGTCCTGCTCTAAGACTGAATACTTCAAGTCACCACTATGCAGAAAAATCAGCACAGGATCAATATATATGTGTATATACAGAGGTGCACACACACACGTTTATGTGTGCAGATCTGTACATATCTAAATACACACACAGAGACATCTATGCGCTACTCCAGACTCATGTGGCACTAAAAGCTTCCTTGGGTTCCTTGCACAGGTGTGAGTTTCAGCTGAACATCTGGGTTCCGTCCAAGTGCACTAACGGAATGGTATTTTCCCAAATAAGAAGGTCATTCCCCGTACTGTTTCTTTCTTAAGCAAGCAGCACTCCCTATACAGCACCCTGACCTTGGCCCTTATTTCTCGTATTTAGGGTTTCCTAAATGTCGCTCACTCGAGTTCAGGAGTTGTGTTGGGTAAGCTCATCTGATGGGATTAGAGAAAAGCAGAAGCTACTCTGGGCAGAAAGGAATCTCCTGTCCTTGTGTAAGCAGTGCAAGCACTGCCTGTCCTCTGAGCAACGTGCACACAGACACAGTGCAGACTCAAAGCCAGACAGCAGCAGACTGGAACCACAGTGATTACCAGCATTAGGTCAAAACTGGATGTCAAGCACAATTTTGTCTTCATAGAGGGCAATCACCAGCATGATGGCAAATCCAAGAAGCAGGCCGAGATTCTGAAGAATGAACTGCCCCACAGGACAGTAACCATGCTCTTCATTATCTCCATCTCCATGAAGCATTTCTGGAAGCTAAAAGATACAAAACAATTTAGAAAGTTATTTTAACTCTATTCCATTTATACATGGATAAGCTTAGAAGATGATATTGTCAAGAATAAACACTCCAGGGTTCAGATATAAAACCAATACACTAAGACACAGCTTAAGCTCTACCGAACCACTCCATTCAATAAAAACAATCATGTGATGTATTTACAAAACAAACTAAAAATGCCTTTCCTTTGGACTTCTTTTTTTCTTAAACTTTTACTGGATCCTCCACGTAATTGAACATTAAGTTCCTCAAGATAAGGAGAAGCCCAACATTCCTCCAAGTTCTGCTGTTTTAATTTTAATTGAGTAAAAGAATTTAAGTCATGCTCAAATAAACATATGACTTTGATTAACGTAGCCATTCATGTGTCATGTTAGACACTTACACATCCCTTTAAAATATGGGAATGACAGCTACAAGCAATTCAAAAGAAATTTTATGTGCAGCTATAAAAACTTATGAAATTTCTGGACATTCTGGATATTGCTCACCTACGAGGAAAAGTTAGAGTACTGACAAAATCAACTAATAGTAGTGCTCTTGGAAGATGTTAAAATAGAACTTTGTGTTTTACAAGGCCATCCACATAGAACAGAAGTAACATATTTACAAGGAAATTAATACAAGAAAGCAGGAGGTAAATGTTAAGATTCAGTTATTGAGAGATGCTTCTGCCCAAATTAAGGTGCATATGAGACCGTACGCCGAAGTCAAGAGCCAGGACTTTATTTAACTGCAAATACGAGGTAGAGAGGGAAAAATAGGAAAGAGAGAGGGAGAGGAGAAAGAAAGAGAGTGAGAGAGAAAGATGAAGCAGAAGATAGTCACCATCCATGGAACCAGCTGGTGTCCCCTTGGTCCTCTTCGCCCTGGCTTCCCCCGGTTGGGTGCCCTAAGGTCGCTCAAAATTTCTCACCATTTACACATTTTAGCAAAGGCTCGATGCTCATTGGCTACACAGTTCTCTTATTCTACTGGGTAAATGGTTCCCTCACTTCCAATGCTAATTAGTCCCATCTGAGTCTCCCTCCTCCTTTGAGTCGGTGCCCTCCTGTCTGGAGTGCTGGGCTGTGGCCTCCTCCTGGCTGGGCCAAGCCAGAGCTCATTCTCAGCACAGCTGCTGAGCTGCTTTGCCATGTGGGTACATTCCTCTCCCCTAGCCTTGCTTACTTCTCCTCAGGCTTGAGATAATTGGACAATAGTCCCACCTCTATCTTATCTCAAGTCAGGACTATCCTCAGCGGGGTGGGATTCCCTGGTGGCAGACCAGCAGTTGCTTCTTTGCACAGTTTGCTACAGTGGGCAAAGTCCTTCAGTGATTTAACGGTGTTTGAGGCACTTGTGATCTTTAAGTCTCTTACAGGAATTCCTTCAAGACCCACTTAGTACAGAAAACGATGATACAGAAGAAAATGAAAACTACTGCTCTTCATTAGATCAGCTAGGATAGTTTTGGTTATTCCAAGAACCTGAATACTGCCCAACAGCCAATAACATCAAAGATGCTAAAAACCCAAATATATTGCTCATCTCGTCTTGTATTACTGTATTTCTAAAAGATACATAAACCTGATAATTAATTTGACCCACTATTTAAATATAAAAAAAAAACAACAAAAAGCCCCCAAACCCTCAAAAAACAAAACCGTGACCCACCCCCCCAACTGGTGTGAAAAATGTTTAAACAGTTATCACATATACACTACACCAGGCAGCTCAACAGCAAGCACTACTCCAAATTACAAAATACTGTTAAGTCATCAAGAATAAAGGGCTTCACCTTAGCATTACTATAACAGGCTTTACCACTGCTGGATATTTAGTTTGACAGCATGTCTAAAGATTACTAAACTTTTTGCTTTATTGGCTACTGATGCGATCAATTTTAGGGACCATATAAAGAATGGTCCTGTCAATTAAAAAAACCCCATAACACCCTTTTGAAGTTGAAAGCTTATAGTCTCACAGTAAGAGAGATAAAAGGAACAAAAACCACAACAGATAAATTTGTTTCCCATTAAGATGAAATTATTCAAGTTGGGCTATTCAATGTACCCATTCCAACCAAAACAGGAGTGTCAGGAAGGATGATTTTATGATTACTCTTATAATATCTCCAAATGAAATTTCATGAAAGAACATGGAAAACCTGAAGATTTTGAAACACCTGAGTTTAGGTTGTACTGGCGAGGAATATCCGTATCATTAAAACCCATGTAATTAGACAAACATCAGGACAGTCAGATGGAAAAATACCAAAAGGCTCATTCTCAATGGGCTGGTGTAAGGAATGGATAGAAAACTGCACCTCTGTGAACCTCTGCTCACAGCTAGGGAGGAATCAAAATATATTCTTCTTGTATGCCAGGTAACAAGGTCTTTGAGGAGGAGGTTGATTATGCAAACACCAAGACAAAACTCTGGCTCACTTTGAAGTGTCTCTTGCAGAAGCTTTCCTGCTCTTGTTGAGTCAGACCATGGGGCTTTGACTATTTGGTTACTACTCTGATGGCCAAGGGAAAGAAAAAGGAATGAAGGAAGGAAAATACTGCCTTCCTTTATACATGACATCTTCAATCAAAGTAAGTCCAGGAAATAAGTATCAGACACAGAGCTCACAAGCGAGTGATATTTCGGGCATTATAGGCTACTACAGAGCACCCAAAGTTGCAAGAAGGATCAGTCTACCCAGATATTCTATTGAACAGTTCAGCAGGCCCTGAAAAGGACTTACTTACCTATTAATAGATTATAGAGTGACTTTATAACAACAGTGTATTTACAAATTAAAGTCTCCATAATGAAGTGGAGAGCATTGCAAAATACCCCAAAAGTGAAAAATGATCTCATCACCTTTGGGCTGGGAAAGACAAGAAAGGAGAAAATTGCCTTATTTAAATGAAGCTCTGAAGCAGCTTAGAGGAGAGAAATCAGGACTGAATATGGACTGGTAACATGCAGTAATGCACAGCAGTATTGCTGCCTGAAGGGTCTGGCTCTATGGTGTACACACGCTAAGGATAATGCACCTGTATGTTCTTGAAGCAGCAGCATTTTTCCACCACATATTTTTTTTAAAAGCTCCTCACCACACCAACTGTGCATTACCAGCTGCTCATGGTAAAAGTTCAGACTGAACTTTCCAGAACTGAATATACGATGATTAAATCTCAGTGAAGAATAAACCTGAACACCAGACTGAAGTGCAGCACCCACCGAAGTCCCAGGTTTCCCACCCAGAATGCCCCCAAGCCCCAGCCCCATGCAGCCGTACCATGTCGACCAGGGCCACGTAGAGAAACATGCCGGCGGTGACGGCGAAGATCCAGAGGGTGATGTTGTTGGCGTACTGCCCCACGGCCGTGCCGATGAACATCCCGATGTAGGCCATCATGGCCGACAGCACGTTGTACACGATGGCCTGCTTCACTGTCATCCCTGCCTTCAGCAGCACCGCAAAGTCACCTGCGGGACACAACACGGGCTCGGCGTCAGCGCTGCTCCGAGCGACCTGAGAATCGGCCTCCAGGCACCGCCTCACCAAAGTGAGAACGCTGCTGCAGGGGCTCAGAGGCAGACTGAGCCATAGGAACTGACTGCCTTGGAAGAACTGTACTTATGTGCAGCGATCCCTTGATTAAAGTATGATTTAAAGGTGCCTGTTTATCATGCTGATTGTCAGAAAGGTAGCAGTGATTAATTGTGAAGGGTGAATGGAGGAGTCTCATCTGCCCTTCGCACAGAGAATACACCTGTGTGGCACACACTCATCTTTACTCCTCAGAAGTTCTTCATGGCACATAAACCAGAGGCTTAGTTTGGATCAATACCTGTGAAAATTCCTCTTAGCTAGATACACCTCATTATGCAAATCCAGGAAGAGGATAATGAGGCATTTGTCCCCACAAAAGGAGACAATGAATTTGAGCACTAGGAAGAGTTACATTCAGAAAGAATGACTCCATGCTGAATCAGTTTTCTGGCTGAAGACAAGCCAGGTTAATGTGTTTTATTCTGAATTCAGAACAGCTTTGCTAAAATAGGTGCTAAAGGTAGATATTCTATAAAAATCCAGACTTCAGTCTAGTAATCAGCTCTAATAGTTTTACTCCATTCAAACTGAATGTGAGAAGTGTAAGATGAGGCACAGACAAGAGGGCAATTAATGTAATAGTCTCATGTCACAGATGCTTGAAATTAATTGCTTAATCTAGAATCAAAACATATCAAAATAAAAAAAAATCAAAAAATAGGTACAGTGAACTACTCACCCTTTATACAAGGTTAATTTCATCATGTTATGCTGTCAAGTTCTAAGCACTGTAAGATATATTGCAGTGCTTTATATACTGCAGCAGCTTCACAACGATTGTATAGCACTGGTGTCAAACCACGAATATCTGCTCTGTAATTCCCCACCTGTGCCCACTCTTTACCTATAGCTCAGGAGCTACCTATATAAAATGCTTTCCCTCATCACCTCTAAAGGTTTTGAAGTACTTGTTTTACCTCACTTTTGACCATTCAGAGCCAGCAGCTCTTCAAGTGAGCAAGCTGTGAGTACAGACGTAGTTCAATCTAGCACAGCTTCACATCAGTGGCAAAACAGAAGACTCCTCCTCTTTCTGGCTGCTCTTTTTAAAGTCTGGTGCAGTAAATTTTCATGCAATGTGAAAACAACAGCTTTCATCATGGTTAGCTACCTCCAGAAGAAATGCTTCAATTAGGGGTGAAGAATCAGTGGCATTGGTAACAGTGCCTGCAGGCTTTACCCTAAATGGCCGCACCTGCTGAACTTGGCCACAATTGGTACAAAGCCTCTTCTCAAGAGTCCCCACACAGGATTTTACTTATAAAAACCTGTGTTTACTTAGGTGACTTAACTTTGTGTAGGACAATGCCACTCAGAGTAGTGTGAAACTCTATAAAATGCAGAGCTATGTAAAATGCATGCTCTTAAGAACATTTTTAAAACGCTCTCAAAAAGCTTCACAGAACTGCTGTAACTAGACACTGCCAGTAAAATCCTGTAGCTGTACCTACTCTGAAGCAGTGTTTCTCCCTTACCCTCTGAAGTCCTGGTCACCCCTGCAGCTTCTGCACAGCGTTGTGCTTATCACAGTGTCACAACAGCTTTTAGGTAAGGATTTTGTACAGATGGAGCACAGAGTTTCTAGATTTAGTTACCTAATTCATGGGGAAGCTCGTGACAAAATACTGCTATAGATGTACTAATTCCCCCTGTCAGTCCAGCACTAAAAGCTGCTCCTAGAAAAAGAAAAGAAAAAAAAAAATTAAAATGATATTTCACTATTTTCAGGTCAGAAAATCAATCAACTTTGCAGAGCTGACACCCTTCTGTTAGAATGCACACTAGTATTTTTCAGTAAGTCTGTGTCCCGTCCCTACACAAAAGGGAAATACTCCAAGTACCTTGGATGTGCATTACCACTGCAGGCTTTACTACTCATTATCTGAAAGACAAACCCTGGAGAAAACACAACTGGCCAAAACTGAGACATAAAGGCAACGAGCTAATAACTAGCACCACTTTCACATTTTTAGGAACTCTCAAGTACATGAGGGCAGTTAGGAATGTACATGAGCAAGAGTCTGGCTCTCTCCTTTCCAGCTTGGAAATCCAAACTAATATTTAACCCATAACCACTCTAGCTCTACTTATTTTTAGAAGACATATCAGCAATATTAGTAAGCCAGACCTAGAAAATTATAAGGATAAAAACATTGCCATAAATATCTTTCAGTACTTTTGCATAAGCTGATTTAATTCAATCAACTTTAAGTTCATACCTTAAATAATTCTGAGATGAGAAAACTGGTATTAAATTTCTGTACTGTAGCAGAGAAAAGCACAAAATGAGCCTGCAGTGAGCAGTCAAAACAGGCAGCATAAAGTAGAAAGAGAAGACACAATCTGAAGACAGAGGGGAAATTTAACTTTCCTCTGGGTTCCTCATAGCTTGATATCTTAAAAATACAACATGCTTTTCTAAAATCTACATTTTAGCACAGATTCAGCTGTTTGGTGTAGACAAAAAAATATTTAGAAATGGATTTTCAATACTGTGAAGTTCTCAACAGAAGGCGTGGTAATTTGTCTTAGGCCTTACAAGCCACTGTCTAAAGGTCTTACCTGTTTAATGTGAAAATGAAGCAACAATGTAATTTTAAAGGAGTTTAGTTTCTTTAGAAATTGTCTGAAGAAAGCGGAGAAATTGTAGTAGATTCCGTTGTTAACCAGAGACCCTGACAAATAGCTTATCCCCCATCCTTCAGAATGGGTGTGTCCCTTCTGCCATTAGTTCAGAACCCTGCACACTCTTACTCCTAAGCAGCTACCTTAGTAAAAAATCCAAAGTGTGCACTTCAGTCCTCTCACCATCATGTGGACTTGTATATCCAAATTAATACACTTCACAATTCAAATCACCTTTAGAGCACTGTGTGACTCAAAGTTGATTTAAAAAATCTAATAAAATCTGTTTGGTACTTCAATTTCTTCTGCACTTGGCTAGAAATAAATCTATACTGACCATGAGCCAAACCTGCATTTTGCTTAAACAAAAATTAAATTATCCTAAGTAATACTTTTAAAATATTATTTCTGTAACCTGACTCACAGTGTATTTTTATTTACAAGTCTGTATAATTCTATGTATTAACAATAATAGAAATAGTAATAGTATTACTATTATCATTAATAAATATCATTCTAAATAAGACTGAAAGGCATTTATTTATAATTCTAAGGCAACAAAGACCGAAACAAGAAACGTGGGTTACTGTGCTCCATAAATCCCAAGGTTTGTCTGCACCAATCTCTCCTTGACAGAGATTGTGACTGTCACTGCTACTGATACAATAATTCTGGTGGAAATAGCACAGAATATTAACAAAGGGGAAACTATTACAATCGACAGCCTTTTAATTTCTGCTCTGCAGGAAATTGAACAATGCCAGTAACCACAGGTGCTAACTGGAAACCTTACCTGTGATCACTGGTAAGTCAAATATTAGCAGAGTTACTAAAGGTAAGGAGAAACTGTTGAGAAATACTCAGTGCTTTTGCTTACCGATTGCTAAGCCATCACTAAAGTTGTGAATGCCATCTCCCATAATTACCATCCAAGCAATATTAGCTATCCCAGTATCTTTCAGGTCTTTTCCAGAATGACAGTGGCCATGGGAATGATGGGAATGTTTGTGATGCCAGTGGTGACTGTGTTTTCTAGCTATCATTTTATCTTCGCCATGGCTGTCATACTCGGAATCGTGCAGCTCGTGCTCTTGGGCAGCGTGGGAGACGTCGTTGTGAGAGTGGCGCAGGTTGTTGTCCTCTTCTACAGACAGGAAGTTTTTGGGAGGAGGCTCCAGCTGCCCATCCAAGTCAGTGAGTTCAGTTTCATTCAGTCGATCCTCAGACAGAACTGAGTCGTCTGCTCCTACATTGAAACAGTTGGGAGAGACATTGAGTTAATTCCTGTTTCACAGCCACCACTGCACCCCTGAACTAAGGGTTAACTGCTCTGGGAAAGCAAAGCAAGTATTTTAAGACATTCCAGTCTAGTGACTTTGTTGTCAGCATTCAATCCAAAAACTAAGTCTCTCACTGAGACATTTTTTCACTAATTTGCATGTACAATATATAAAAGTCTCCACTACAAGGCAGCAGCACTGTATCCACAGCACTCAAAGCCAGTTTTAGCCCAGCCTACGCTCATGTCTGTAATTTTGCTACTGACAAAGTTTATGGTTCAACATTGGCAAAGGAGAGTTGCCAGAATGATGATAATGTCTTAGAGCTGTAGATGGGATCTGAATGGCTCAGGAAACCCTACCTGGCTCTGCCTGCACATGCCCATACAGGTGACAGCTCAGCCCCCACTCTCATGCAGACATTTCAAATGTATGTTCCAACCCCTGAAGTGCTGAAAGACTTTCCATGCTCTGTGGCAGTGCCCCAAATCCCATCTAAGATTGAGTGGAGGACGCTGCAGTCCTAACTCTCTCTTCTACAAACCAATCAAATTAAATAAACCTAATTTGTACAAATACAAATTTGTATAGGTTCTTCATCAAGAAATTAATTCCGCAGCCATGCAAGGCAACAGAACGGGAAGGTTACGAAGCAAAGTCTTTACCCTTCTCTCCCCCTGTGAGAAGGGGGATAGAGCATTTCTTCTGGGTACACACAGCATGAACATTCACAGGCTGCCATGAAGGAACAGTGTGCAAAAGTTGTTTTGGATACTTGAGGAATATTCAGGATACTCGGTTGTATTTATGGAAGGAAACATATTTTGTTTATCTGTAACTGGTCAGATGCTGGAATCTTCAAAGTGGAACAGATATCCCCATTCATTGTGTGGGTGTTCATTTTTGATCTAATTTTTGCCTGGGCTGAGCTAGTCAGGCACAGCTTAACCAAAACACACCCTGAAAACAAACAAACAAAACTCCCAAGACCCACAGCCACCCAAAACATGACTGCTTCAGAAGTCTGAGAACCATCTGTATGGCGTATTAGGAAATGTTCAGAGTGCTCTGAGATCTAAGGAAAACAAAATAAAAAAAAGATTTAATAGGGAAAAGCCTATTAAGTCTTATTAACAATGATTTGCATAATAGCAGCAAAACTGTACAAGAGGTTACATGCTACACATCATGCCCCAGTAACCTGCTCCTACTTTGGATCTCACAACCAGAGAGAATTCTGACAGTAAGTGCCTACCTGCAAGGGGTTTCAGCTGGAGCCAGTCAGCATCTGGTCTGTTATTTAATTTGTGATCAGAAAGTTTCCTTCCAATTGGTGATTCTTCAGTCTGGTTTTTTTTGCACCATTTCTGCTTACTCTGCAACAGAAAACAGGTAGCATCTAGTTTGTAAAAGGACACTGATGGAAATAATAGGAACTGAAACCCTGTCCAAAATTCTCTTCTAAATAGACCAAGCTACTCTCTCTTACCATGCATAACAGAAATATGTTACTTCAGAATATTGATCTTTATAAGGCTCAGCAACAACAACTATCCCAGGGGGAGTTCTTAGCTACCTACCACAGAATCTGACTCCCAAACACACACACAGATATATTTCACTTTAGTAAGAAGGGACATTCTGGCAAGGATTGCTCTCACAGCCCAGGAGTACTTCCATGCAGCTATTACATTTGTTCGAGAAAGCAAACATGCAGCAAGAACAGCTCCTCTAATTTGTTCAACTTTATTTTTCTGTTTTATATTCCTATAACTTCCTTTTATTTTCCTTTAAGAAAGCAGCAAGCTTTTCTCTATCTGCAGCCCACACAGCAGACCCCAAGGATTTGCCAAAGCAGCCTAGGGGATTTAATTATTTAATTAATCTCAAAGAAGATATGCTCAATGTGACAGTTTGTATCCTTTTATCAGAAGATCTAAAAAATGCCTCCTCCAACACTTTTGCTGCCTGTCCAGCTCAGACAGCAAGTCTGATGTGAAAACAGAGAACTTGAAAAGTTTTCACAGTCATTTTGGGAGAAGCAGCTGGAGTTTCACCAAAATAATTTTCTCCTCAAAGCTGAATGACAAAGGCAAAAGCTAAAACTGAATTTCCATGTACACTCACACTCCCCAGGGTATTTGCTCTCCTTTTATACCCTCGTCATAAATACAGAATACCCCTAGCACTAAAAATCCAGTAATTTTTAGAAAAATAAGTTAAAATTTAACTGGCAATTTATAGAAAGCAGGAAGTCTGAAAATATTAGCATTTTTCTGATGTGGAAAACCTGGCTAGCTCTGTTACACTGGCATTGTTAGATATTAGCATACTGCTGAATTTCTTGTAAATTGTCTGACAATTGCTGGCTCTGTAACCAGGTGTTCCTTACATACTGCTTCTCCTGTTTCTGCAAAAAAACCCCCAGGGTGCTTTAGAGGAAGAGCTGCAAACTCTTTTACTTAGATCTGCCTCCAAATGTAGTGGCCAGAAAGCTGCAGCTTCCTCCATCAGATTTCTACACCGTTTTCCCAAGTTACCTTGTTGAGAAAAGCAACTTCTTTAGGAAAGGGATCCCTCACGTAACATCAGACAGAATACAGAGCAGCAGCACTTGGTCACAGAGTAAAAAGACAATTCCTCAGCACTCACAAGGTAACTTTAGGTAATGCATTTTTAAACAGCAAACCATTTTGGTACCTACCTTTTGTTTATTGTAATGTTTGTACATTCTTATACAATGCTCAATGATGAACAGAACATAAATGCCTCCAAGTGCCAAGAGCCCTTTGAGCACTGGGTCATTTTCCTCCAGAAAGCCCTCAGCGTGCGCCGCGTGCGCGTGGCCGTGGCGGTGGGAGCGCCTGTGCTCGTGCACATGGCCTTGGCCATGGTGGTGGCTGTGGTCGTGGCCTCCGTGGGACTGGCGGGAGAGACAACAGTGACACCACTGGTGCAACCAGGACACTGAAATGGCACCGGGCCAGAAAAAGTAACAGAAACCCCCACCCTTTTTTGGTTTTTCTTCACACTAAAACATTTTGCCGGATAAATTTTTCAACAGACCATTCATTACCCTAATCAATTTAAAAAAATTCCTCTGGGAAAGGCTTTTTTCTGAGAGGGTAGATAATCTACCTTCAGCTTTTCTCTCACGATGCTGAAGATGAGAATAACACTCAAAAATGTGACAAGGAATTACTATTCTTACACTCCCATTAGCAACCAAGCCTTATGATTTTTTTAACTATTACAGTCAATTACAGCCTTAATTCTGATCGGAAATATACACTTAAAAAAACCCCCAAAACCATGACCAAAAATGTGTCCTAGAATTACACAAAGAAAACGTGTAAATATTAGTCTTTGTGCTAAACAACTGAGGTAACAAAATTTTAGAAAGCATTTCTCTTTTTAAGAATTACAGTACACCATCACTTATTAAAAGCTGCTTACCTTCCCAGGAACTTGGGCAATTGCTTGATTCAGGACATTAGAGGTTACTTTCTCCCCCAAATGTAGTAACCAGGCAGGTTAATCCCCAGGAAATACTTTTAGGTGGTACTGATACACAACTACCAGTAAACAAGAGACAGCAATACTGCTAACTTTAAAATACTCTTGTTGGGCTCATGAGTGTTTTAGAATAGTGTGACATCAGTTCAACTCTGAATACACAGCTACTTCCCCCCCCCC
>VZTE01001920.1:2475972-2495818 GCA_013397775.1 Eulacestoma nigropectus
TTGTTTTTTGGGAACACACTTCCTTTCTTTTTGTTAGCAGAAAGTCTCCAACAGTGTTTCAGGGTGTCTTTCACAGTCAAGTCAACCTACATGTGCATCAGCCAACATTTCTTTACTGACACTATCAAACAGTTCCTTGAAAATTCTAGAATCATCTACAATCAAGAATAAAAGGCAAGGAGACAATACTTACATGTGGCAAGAGATGGAGCAGTGCATCTCCACTCATTGTTCCTACAGCCAGAGCTACCAAGAAAGTTAGAAGAAATTTGAAGCACCATTGGTTAATGATGGGAACCAAGATCACACCTAGCAAGGAAAGCAGGCTAATGACGGTGATAGAGATGATACCACAAAACCAGGCTGTGGGAAGAAATGAACACAGAAAGGTTATCAGAACAACACCTGGAAAACTTTTAAGACTGATTAATGACTTTCAACAGTCTCCTAAGAAGGTGACTTTCCTTTAACCTAAGTTATGTGATTATTCATTCAAAAGGTGCTGAAAAATATAAAGGCAGTACTGAAGTTCACAGAAAAAAAACCTCCACAGGCTTATTCACAGTACAGTATAATACAGTGAGACATCAGAAGACAACTAGCTAAAAAACACTCAGCAATTCTTCCTGATTGTTAGTTACAGGCTTAGCTTTGCAGCCCTTCATGAAACAAAAAGCAAAAGGTTTCATACTGGAACAAAACCCATGAAACAAAAAGCAAAAGGTTTCATACTGGAACAAAACCATCTCTGCTACTTAACTTTACGGGGCACTACAAGCACTAATGTGTATTTAACAGTTGTTTTTAATATGGTTCTGATGCAAAATTTTTCAACATTCCATATTTCTCCCCCTGTTTGGAGTCACGTGTTTAGTTTGGCACTATTTATTTCACCTGGTGCTTCGAAACATACATTTTTATTCGTGAGAAGACTCAACCTTTGGCAGAGGAACTCGAAAACCAAATGCTACAATAAGAGCTTGAAAAGCTGAAAGCAACTTGCTACCACCAAATAGCAGCATTTATTTTTTCTGAGAATCTCTACTGTTGCCATTAGAAGAAGTGATAATGGAATGTGGTACCCAACATATTCCTGTTAATTAGGGAAGATGAAAATTTCTACATGACATTGAAAAGAAGGAATTACACAAGAACCAGATCCTGTAAACAAAGAGATGTGGCTCTTGCAGTCAGCATCTCACCCTAATAAAATATTTTCTTTAAGTTTTAGCATAAAGGCTTTGATTTTCTTCCAGGGCTTTTTTCTAGCTCCTTTTTTAATCAAAAACGTCTACACAATTTGCCAACTTTAATGTAAGCTACAACTCCTGATTCAAAATCACTGACATTTCCACATTTCAGAGCACGATCTGACTTTCCTTGCATCTCTGAGGGTCCACAAGTAGGGGAAAACATCCTGGAAAATGGGGCAGGGTATGGGTGAGAGGAGAAGAAAACAGGAACAAATATATTGTAGCAGGTCAGTGTCAACATCAGGGTGAAACATCCCAGGAATTCTGTCTGTACCAAACCCACCATGGAGCAGATTTCACAAGACTTTGCCAACAGAAGTGTGGCTGCTGCAGGCTCGGTCTGGTTCAACACCAAAGCTCACAACATCTGCTGCTTTAAATTTTATTTTGGGATATTCATTCTTACAAAGTCTGTAGCTGTCATTCCACAACACTGCACAAAAGGAAACAGTCCAACTGAAGTGCAGGGTGCACAAGACCACATGTAGAAAATGACTGGGAAAAGCTTTAGACAGTTTGAGGTGTGCACTGACAGACGTGAGTGCTGAGACCAGAGAAAGAGCTGGTGATAAGGCAAAGTCTGCTGTCAGATGAGGAACTGAAAAACACAGGCTGGAAAACAGGAATACAGAAGTAGGTCTAAAGTTGAAGCAGGACCCTGATGACCAAAACACTGCCACAGCCTTGACTGAGCCCCAGAGCACTTCAGCCACGTACCCTGGATTGACAGGCTCTGCTGAAACCCAGCGTACGTGGACCTGTCCCTCAATGCTCAATCAAGCACGCATGCACAAGCAGCCCAAATAAAAATAACACAGCCATTGGGCAGGACACTGCCCCCAGTCTGGACACACTGGTGCTACGTGCCAGGTTAGATGATCAACAGCCTTACATGGAGAAAAACTGAAAGGCTTAAGTTCCATTTATCACAGCAGATTTGGCAGATGCACCTCTGAGGGGCTGGAATACTCCTGTGAATGATACAGGACCTAAACACGGCATCATGATTAAGGTAAGGCACGTGAGATTAGAATATGGAATCTGTGCCCCTCTCGGATTGAGCTCCAGGGAGCACTGGCATCTGCACAGGCAGAGTTACAACTTGTATCTGATCTGAAATACTTCTAATCAACAGCTCTAAGTGATCTCCACCTTTAAAGAAACCGCTCCCTATTTACTTGTGTGACTTCTACGGGCTTCATTCACAGCAGGGTGTCCCTTTCCTTTCCAGTTGCTTAGGGGCCCTCAGTGGTGACAATGCCCCCTCTTCCAGTAGGTACACTGCGAAAACTCAGTTCTATGGATAAGCCCTTGAAAATCCTCTACTAGAAGATGTCACAGAACTATCTTAAATTACAGGAAGAAAACACAACATGGCTTCATAAGTTTTTAGCCATTGGTTAATTAAATTACTTTGCTTTAGAAAACCACACTAGGAGAGGTAATGGAAACCTCACAGGTTGGTATCAACGAACAGAAGCAACACTGGCCTGGTAAGATTGTTTGAAAACTTTTAACTAAAAGTAAAGTAAACTACAGAAAGCTCATGTTTAAAAGTGACTGCATCCTCCTAACTTCGGTGAATACTTCTATCTAAAAATGTTTATATTAGCTCAGGTGGGCACACGCTTTCATTTAAGTACAATCTTACAACCTATAGGTTAAGCTACTCTATGACAGATGTTTGCCCTACACCTCCTACACTCCCCATATTCAAATTAGGATTTGTTATTTTGTGATTCATTTCCTTACATAAGAAGGCACAATTATTATTATATCAACTGAAATCTTGCTGTAGTTAATACAAGAGAATGCAGGAAAATGTTATGAAGAATGATTTATCATTATCTAATCAAGCTGACCTGTTCTGGAGGTTACTGTTTGAGAGCCAAATCAGTGAGTTAGAACTCAAATTTTTACAACTAACTGGCAAAGGTGTTACTTATACTCAAGGTATCAGATGCCATAAAACATGTTAGAACATTCACAATAAGCTTCACTAATTTTGCAAATTAAGTCTCTTAAAATGTTAAAGGTCTTTAAGCTGAGTTATTCATCAACTCCCTTTCTCATTACAGAGAAATAAAATGCAATCTTTCAAAAAGAAGCACTCATCTGTAGAAGCTTCCTAATTAAACTGGTTCAAAGCATGTGCAACATGACAGTTTTGTACAGGGTTTCAACATTTTAATTGGCAGAAAATGCTTAGAGCTACTCTAGCAATACTCTTGGTAATAAGGCAGAGGTCAGCTCATACTACACTGAGACCACACCACAAAGCAATTTGCTCCTGTACAAAACACACACTGTATCTGGGTTACAGTAATCTCTGAACACCTAACAAGATAGCAGATGTGTCACTAGAGGAGATTTATCTGTAAGAAGTTAATTATTTTAATGACTCAAGTATTGTTAAGAAAGATTACCAGCAATGTATTCTTTCCAACAGTTATAAACATCTATGAGAATGCAGTTGCTTCAAGCTTTATTTCTAATGATGCTAATAAGCACCTATGTACTAATCAATAGTTACATTACTTTTATTTTCAAAATACAGACATTATAGCCAAGGTTTTTTAATTTTTAATATTTTAATGCAACTAAACATCAACAGTTCCATTATAATTTATGAAAGATAGCAGTGGCAAACATGAAAAGTACATTTGGTTATGAAATCACAGCAATGGGTTCTGCCCTTAAAGTAACTGTTTCAACAGTAATAAAAATATTTTTAGCTTAAAACTATGGCAATGAGATAAAAAGTCTACTCAGTTTTACTCAAGGTACACACAAAAAAATTGAAACTGCCAACAGAGGATTTTGATGGAAAAGTTTTTATGTGCTTAGAGAGAAATAGTACAGAGTAATTGATATGGGAAGTAAGAAAAGGGAAGTGTCAGAAATGGCAATTAAAATGCTCTTGTACTTGCTTATGTCTATTTCTCAGGTTCACCAAAAATTCTGGATGTCAATTCTACAAATTTGTATCACTGCTAAAATACAAAAATGGTAACACCTAGAATGTTATTTTCCGGTGAATGAACTGTGATGAAAGTGTTGTTCTCTATTCATGAATTAATAGGTCCAGGTCAAATTTATTAAGAAATTTAGTGCCAAAGTAACACTGCAACTTTCCACCTTTGAGATAAACATATGGACCACCTCAGTCCCACTAAGATAAAAAGACATAACATATATTAAATTATGGCAATAATCGAAACTGTGGGTGGACCTACTCATCCCTAGAGGTGCTTTTGTCTCCAAAGTTTCTGTACCTTGCTCACGTTGCTATTATAAGTATTCAGCATCTCAAGCTATGTTGGAAGAATACAGGCCAAAATGCCCAGGCCCAGTGATAAGAGGTTAGGCCTCAATAACAGAGAGGAAAAAAACCAAACCAAAAACAACAACAACAAAAACCCCACCAAACCACAAGCAAACATAAAATAGTGGAAGAAAAGGTACAAACCCAAAAGGTGCCTCCCTGATCCATGGTTACCTAGGAGAACACCACCTACCAGGCTGCTGTGACTCTGAAGTTTGTATTTACAGTGCAAAATAATTTTGAAAGCTTTAGATGTTACACACCTACCTGATGCACCTGTTTTATCGTTATTCTCAATTGATGCATTTTTACTTTTCGTAAAATCTTCCAGCTCATCATAATGTACAATACAAAGCCTTCTCTCAATCTGGTATAGCAAAGCAGGACACATGTACACGAACAGCTCAGGAGATATTAGAGAGCTGGCTTCCAGACCATAGTATCGTAGCAGCTGTGTAGCATTTAAGCACTGCAAGCAAATTGTACAAACAAATTAAACATAAAAGCATCTATTTTCTCTTATGGAAAATGCAGCATATTATTAGAGAATAAAAACAAAGCAGAAACTTTGGTCCAAATGTTCCACCAGTGCTAAAACACGTCTTAAACTGATCTAAGTGGTTTATGAGAGGAAAGAAACAGTAAAAATATTTGCATTGCAAACTCGAGTCTCCCAACACCTACGTAACTTTTGATAAATGCCATTGAAAAGGAGTTTCCATATTCTTTACACCGTACAAGCAATGAAGAAAGAGCAACAGGTGAAAGTGGAAAAATGTAAATCCAAAATACGATTTTCAACCCTTCTGTTTACCTACCAACCTTCTGTGTTTTGAGTTTCACTTTTTAATACAGTTTGTAACCTCGAACATGGCACTCCCTTCGTCCTTCTAGTTTAAAATTATGACATCACAAGGTCCTGCCATCTGTAGTTAACTGTAAGGGGAAGGGATTTATGGTGCTTGCAAAGGTGTGTGTGGTGGCAGTATTCCTGAATATTGGGAAGGGAAAAACCTCACCTGTAAGCAGGGTATCTTAGAAAGCTTTAAGGCACAACGTCATGCAGATAAATAGGCACGACAATAGGTCTCTGAGAAAAGATGGTGATGGGTGCACAGAAATGCCAACTCATAAAGCTCAGAACTGTGGCAGTGACCTCTAGCACTGTCACGCTGCTACCTGTAATGCACTATGGTCCCGAACGTACCCCTCTGTTACCTGTGGGTATGCACCTTCAATTATCATGTGACAGCACTGAAAGTCACCTTACCAGCTCTTCATTTCATACTCACCTCTTCATGCTCGTGCTCGTCTTCACCATGATCCTTGTGAGCACGTGCTGCAGGAAGAGCATGTTTCCTCACACTGATCTGCTTGTGAGACGCCTCTCGCTTGCTGGTGTGGCGGTGCCCGTCGGCACTGCCCAAACTGCCATCCTGGTGTCTGTGGCTGGCAGAGCGGTCACTGCTGTGGTCGTGGTGGTGCACGTGCAGGTGAGAGGCATCATGGACATGGTCGTGTTTATGAACACGATTGTGCTCGTATTGATCACCAGGATCATGCTCCGGGGCATAATCCCACGTAGCGTCTCCCGACGTCTCGCTGATCTTCTTTTGCTTCTTCTTCTGTTTCCGTTGTTTCCGTTCTGGCTGGTCCTGAGTCGTGTTTGTGTCTGTGGAAGGCTCATGGCTCTGCTCTGCGTGGTCACCGTGACTGACGGAATCATTGCGAGAGTGGCGTGTGCCATTGTGCTCGTGCCGGTGCGGGCGCGAGTGGTGGTGGTGGTGACGGCGGCTTTGGTTATGAACGTGTTTGCCATCCTCCTTCACTGAGGGCACCACTGCGTCTCTCTCAGCGTCACATTTATGATTTCTCTTTGCGGACACACCAGCCGTGGTCTGGTTTTCTGAATCTGAGTGGCTGTGAGCATGGTTATGAGGATGAAAATGCTTTCCTTCCTGCACTTCCAAAGCATACAAGTGAGAAACATGGTCATGGCCAATATCATCGTGATTTATCATCACTACTTTTACCTCTCCCAAACCAAGGCTTATTAACAGTTTTTCCAGGCCAAAAAAAGATAATCTTCCATTTTCACCGTAGCGATCAAAAATCTTTTCAATGTAGTATTTTTGTTCATTTTCTGCTTCCAACGTTGAAAATTTACTGGGCATAGATTCTGTTCCTCCATTCTGGAAGTACGATTCATTCGAGATCTGATAGTCATTATGGTCGTGTACACGGTCCTTTTTGGGACCACTGTTATGCCCATCTCCGTGGCAATGATTGCACTGATGAAAAATAAATGTCAGCAAACAAATGATGCAAAATTTTGTGTGCATGTGTACCTTCATCTCTGTTTCCTACAAGAAATAAAAAGGGAAGCACTTAGCTGTAAAAGCAATCTCAATGTCAATTTATATGGCATATCACTTTGGTACTTATGCCAACTGAATCACTCACAAAACTTTTTAGATATTGGCAATAAAAGAACAGCAATTGCAGTACATTTACTGCAGAAATTGTATTAATGTACTTTTCTTATCCAACAGTAAGACAGACTCTGTGTATTTTAGAAATGCTGTTTTACAAACCATACTTACAGGAGATGATGATAAGAAAAAGATTAACAACATTTACAGTCAGTCATATCAGAACATTTTTGTGCATATTTTCAGAGGCATCTATGCTTATGATAACCTACAATATTGAAAATCTTGATAAAACACAAGCTACAAAAGAATGAAAATTATTTTAAAATAACAATGCTGTATTTTTCTGTTCACGGAAGTGACAGGCAGGTAATACAGCTGAAAACCCACACACCATTTTTCTCTTTTGTGCTGCTAAAGTGCCTCCACTAAACAGACACTGCACAATTCCCTATTTTGAAATCAGCCATTACCAATGTAAAAATAAGATGTCATTAACCAACTTCAGTGTATTGCTTAAATATTTGTATTTTTAGTACTTTTTACTTACATTGGTTTACTGACTTCAAAGATCTACGTGGACGTGTATTTAAAAGTAGGGTTATATGGAAAACACCCGCTTATGCGACTCAAAAAATACTGTTATTGCTGACAACTGTCGAGCTGAAAGCAGTTAGTGCTGAGTTTTAGAAATCGTATCATCGAGACAATGTGGTTTTCAATTTAGAGTTACACGTAAAAAACTTACAATTCAACACCCGGTTATGAAGGAGACACTGCAAAAGTGTATCTTGTGTTCAGAACTGAAAACAGTTCACCATTTTACACTGCAGCAAATGCAAGGATGTAAGGGAACAGGAAAGAGGCCAGCTGTGCTTTAAGCTTTTAAGCTTAAAGCTTTTAAGCTGCGCTTTAACAGCTTTTAAGCTGTTTTAGTTCCAGATGTGCACCCTGACTAGAGCTGCCACTGGCCCTACATTCACAGACACGAGTGACCTGGTCAGCGCATCCTGTAGTGCCACTGACTCTTACACAAGACAGGAGAAATCTGGTTGTCCTTCCCAAGCCCCCCACAGCTGCTCACTAAAATATGCTTGGTGAAATTGGCCAGGAAAGTGCTCTGCAGCAAACCACAAACATTTAAAGTCCATCTTATTCTCCTAAAATACCAGCTTGCTGTTTTGTGCCTAAACACTTGTAACCACATTATTGCACACACACACACAAAATCTGTTGGAAGCTCCTATACTTGTAACAGGTTGGCAGAGAAAAGGAAGGAGCTGCCTTCTAAGGACTTTACATGGCGAACAGATGTGTCAACACAGAAGACCCTTCTCCTGTTAACCTGTACCAATCCAAAATATGAAAATTCACTTTTCACTGGAGCTTCAAACACAACATTTTTTAAAAAAGCAAAAACTCTCTTTTGCAATACTGTCCTATTTAAAAATATAAGCCCAGAAGAATATCTGTCAAATGGAGGCATCTGCATCAAAACTGATTCCACAGACATCAGATAGGTCAGTGGCTACTCATTGTACATTAGTGGTTTATTTTTATAAACAACTGATGTTCAATCATCAGTCTGGAATGACCATGGTTTGTCTCCAATTCAATGCCCTACATTCCAGTTACTGATTTCAGGGCCATGATAAACTTTTTCAAGTAGTTCAGTACAGTAAGTTCATCCCCAAAACTTACTGAAATATTATTTTCATATATTAATATATATATTAAGTAATACTACTTTTTAAAGTAAGAAACCTTTTCTCCCCCTTTGCCACATAATGGTAATGCAAGCAGAACAAGCAAAGTTAAATTATTCTCATTTAAACAAGCACGATCCAGACTAAAATATCTCTACCAGGAAATTCATGACTAAAGCATGCTCATAATCCTTTTCACAACCTCATGATCTTTTCCATGTGACAGTCTCATACAATACTACTAATACATTACATGGAAACTTCAGTCATGCATCCCTAATTGTGGTGTTTAGCTTTGAATGGTACCTTTTCTCCATGCCCTCATGGTTAAAATATGTAACCTATGATTGTGATTCATTGCTGAAAAACAAGAGCTGAGCAGGATCAGACCACTTTCAAAATCAATTACTTGTCTGTTTTCAGTTTAAATAATAATAACCCTAGCAAAATATTTTTGATCTTCTATTGTATAATATTCTGTATCTTCTATTGCAAATCTTGTTACAGAACAGATACTCAAAAACCAAATGTACCCATAATAAAAAGTTTCCAAAAGAACAACCAGAAAGAGTTAATTCTTTCTTTTTAAACAAGCTTCATTATTCTCTAGGCAACTGTAAAGAGCTGTCATGTTTAACCTGTCAGGCAGTACTTGTATGTGTGTAATACTGCAAAGCTGAAGTCCAAGTTCTATACACTTCGGTGGCACAAAACTGTATATAGCTGATCTCATTAGAGGAACATTAAGACTCTCAAATCCCCTCAAGAGAATATGCAAGGGCAGCCTGAGGACAAGGCTACACCAAAGTTGAAAAAGATTCTGCCTGTTACTGCTCTCAGCCTTTGCCTGATTCTGTTCACTTGTTTGATTCTCTGCTGCCTCCCCTCCTCCCCTCCACAGCTCCTGATGGGCAGGAACGCGATCCCAGGCAGACAGGAGGGAAAACAACTCCAAGCTGTGGGTTGGTAAGAAACTACAGCACCCGTAAAGGGCACCGACAGCACCTGCTACATTTCCCTGAGCTGCAAGGAGAACAAGCGGAGTCCTTCCTGACACCTCAGGCAGCGGGACAACCCCACCCCACGCCAAGCTCCAAAATTAGAAGGTGCACATTTGCAGGGGCAAAGATGAAGTGTGTCCCACCAGAGGGCATTTCAGACAGGCACATGGTGCTGCCCAGCGCACCCCGTCCCCTCCCCACCCAGCAGCGCGAGAGATCGTTCCCAGCAAATGCGGAGAGATTGAACCATCCACACACACAGAGGCTTGAGGTCAAAGCACCTGAGCAGTACATAAGCGGAGTTACCTTCTCTGCATGGAAAACTCAGCACATCTCTATGCAAACCACTGTCTGCCTAGAGTGTTTCAGCTACTTAAGCAAAGGCACCTGTGATCAGAGTTGGGTTTAGTTTTGTTTCTTTTTAAAATCCTTTTTTCATTCAATTTCCCTTGGATTCCTGACATTTATCCACAGTGCTTACTATTTCAACTGTTCTTCGTATATAGCACTTTATGCCTTAAAGCCAGCATGATTTGGGGGGACATCTTTGTTTATTTATCACCAACTGCTTCACTGAGACTAGAAAACTAGTTCAAGAGTTAGGCTTTACTTAAAACAACAAACTTGGATTCAATAATGTGGTCATACAAAATTCAAACTCAAATGAAAGCTGAATCTGTTATTCCAGCATTTGCAGCCCACGCAGTACAGCACTTTTTCAGAGTACAATGCTGACCAGAATATTTTAAGTGCCCAACTTTCTTCCCCCTAATCCTTTTTCTTGTCTGCTCCCAACGATTTTAATAACCTGAAATATTTGTAATATAAATGCACTGATTTCTTCCCTTCCCACGCTCCTTCCCAAGTAATTTCAGTTTCTCTCCCTTGTTGTTCAGCTTTCTTATCCTTGTTTTCTCTGAAGAATGTTCTGCTCATCTACGAGAAACATCTTCGACTCCTCTAAGTTACTCAGCTTGAATGCCACAGAGAATAAAGTGCCATAGCAAGATTTCATGGGCAACTGTGAGTTACACCAAACACACGCTCCAGCTAAGGCAACAGAGAACCCAGAGACAAGAGGTGCTAAAAATAAGGACAAAGCAATATTCTTACCAAACTAAGGCATTCTCGCTGTGAGATCTTCAGCACTAGTGTAATTCATTTCTATTAAGAACTTCTCAGAGTAACAGCTCTATGAGAAATGCCAATTTCTTAAAAAGAGAAATATTTCTTGAAATTAAGTTACTGACTACATAAAACCAGTTTTTCTTACAATTCCTAGAAATTTAACTTCTTTTCTACACTGCAGGTATTCACTCCAATGTACATGCAGGAGAGATGTATACAGCTTCCCCCCATCCCAAACTGTGCAATACTTCATACAAATATTTGGTTCAAAAAGAAGGCTGGAATCTGAAAATCCTAATGAACCTACTCCACATTTTTTAAATTTAATGTTTTTAACAAATACTAGAATACAAAATCCTATTAATCTAGCACACATTTTTAAGGTAAATTATTTTTTGAAAAATTAATGTGAAATTAATATATTGTAGTTACTGAAAGACATTTTAAGAAGGCCATAGAATGATTTAAACTAAATAATAACCTGTTTTTGTTTTATCAGTCTCATGGTGACATGAGATTCTGCACAGACAAACAGGAAAACATGCTACAGATCAATAAAGTTAAAATGAACCATTTCTAACTTAAGTTCTCACCCATCTCCTGTATTTTCTTCCCTCTTCAATTTCAGTGAAACAGGTTTGTGGATTTCAGTAAAACTCATTCATTTGAAAACCTACAGCCCAGTAGGAGGGGCACTTTGTAAGAGCAGACCATTAACTAATTGATCCAAGCCCTATTTGCTAAGTTAAATACCAGATAAGACTTAAGGAGTACAGAAAGCATTTATGCATAACTGAACACACCATGAATACTTCTTAAAAATCTGAACTGTGAAGTATTTGAAAAGCCAAGTCCCAAGCATAATAAAATGATCTTGAACGAATACAGCAGCAATCGACAAGCTCAGTTATCCAGAAAGGAGCATTTATTTGAACATAAAAACCTGGACAGCCTTCTTCAAAGGGTCAGTTATTTGTAAGAAATTGCTGAGTATAGGATCCTTCTCAGAGCTCAAAAGAATATAAAAACTTCAGAATAGTTGGAAATTCTGTAAGTACTAGTTCTGCTCACCAGGATCTAATTTGCAGTCTTTTATATATAAATTGGATGTGGTCCATGAAACACCTATTAATGCACAGAATTGATAACACAGCTAATTTGCTTTTGTGCCAATATTCTGCTGTTCAATTAGGTCCTATTAAGATACCAACCAGTGCTTGTAAGAATGAAATACTTGAAAAGATGAACCAATTACAGCTGCATTTTAATATTTCATTTTTCTTCTGAGAGTAAGCAAATTGTTCTGGTTAGAACCAAGGCTGAAGTTCAGCTAATATTGTAAGAGGTGTTGCACTTCAAGCAGCAGTCCTGCCCTCCCCCACTGCTTCACTCTCTCCTTCCCATTCCCACAAAACCATTTTTGGATACTAGCACATTTGTTTGCTGATCTGTTCACTGTGCAGCTGTACAACTAGATTCTGTTGAAAAACAGCCGAGAAAAATAAAAAAAAGATTATTTTCAAGACAGATTACTTTTCCTATCTGGCTCACTGCGCAGCTGCACAAACACCACAGTCCACACAAAAAAAGAGCCTCCCAGCTTTAGGTGGGAACACCAGTTACTGATCTGGTTGATCTGCAGTCTAACAGAATATTTTGACAGAGCACAAATAAAACAACTGGCCACCTCAAAATGCACTCAAATAACCTTGAAAAAACAGCAGTGGATGTATTTCCTACTGAAAGCCATCTGAGAATAATTTCTCCAACTTTCCCTTCAAAACACAATGTAACAATATTTCTAATAAAGTGTTAAAACCAGTTGCAGTACTTTTATTGTTCTTTTAACTTACACCACTCTTAAGTATTTCATCCTTGCACTACATTGTAATACTTGTGGTATGTTAGAAGGCATTAAAGGCATGTCTTTGATGAGTGTTTAATACCTACATCATTGTAATAAACCCCTCTCTATCACAGCTACAATCCAAAAAGGAATTATGCATGCCTACTACTAAGCCGATGATTTCTGTCACTTGAAAAAACCAGAAAAATAAATTTAGAAAAGCTGTCAATTATGGAAGTCCATTGAAACATGAGACTAAAGCATACTTTTCTTACATGTGTTATGCCAAATTATTGCCTGACTGATGATTGTGAAGGCCATTCCTAGAATGAGGAAGTTTCAAATTCTTTACGTGACAACATATGCCGTTGAATCAAATCTGTATTTTTAAATAAGAGATTTAATTCATGAACCACCATATCACAGACTTTTATAAGGTGCTCTGTCAACATGCCACTCAAATTCTTCTTAGCAAAGTTACTCAGTCAATAGAACAAACTAGAACTATTACTCCTAGACAGCAGGCAGGTACTGGAACCACTGACATGTTGAATTAGTGGGCTCCCAAACGTGTCCTTGTTCAGTAATTGTGGGAGACCCTTAAAGGAGTTTGTCAAGACGTCTTGGCAGATTCAAAAGTTAACACTTAACCGGTCTGACAAAGGACATAGAAGAGTTGTACATATTTCAACAGGCAAATCCACCAAGAGAATGCCCAGCTGAACCAGTATGTGTCATTTCACCACACTCCAAGTGAGACCTCAACAGAAGTCATGCCACTTCCGAGCCATCATTTATTTTAACCAAGATTATTCTGAAAGATCTACACGGCTACTTATCACAGGTTTGTGTGGTGATGAGGCACCCATTCAAACTGATACAAATACTGACTGGCTTCAAAAATCACTCACCACGAACTATAAACCTTTCTTAGCAAGGTTTTAACACAGAAGGGACACAAGTTTGAGGTGAAATAATGAAAATGTTGTATTTAATACCCAATATAACTCTTAGTGCAAGGTCAGAAACAGAAGGGGGCAAGGAAACACAATATTACTGGTAAGATGTGAGGCAGAAATGTCCAGGGTCTGGAATTGCTTATTGTCAAGGGAAGTAAAACTGAAGCAAACTGTAACTGCATGTCCGGAATAAAAAACTGCGGAGCAGGTGTGGCATAATTTTATCATTTCACTATTATTCAACCACTGCTTGATTGAATACAAGGAACTCCTGTATGACACTTTTCATAGGATATGGGCAAAAATTCAGCAAAAAATGTGGGGTTTTCCCATTGTTAATATACATTCCTTTTATGTGAAGAACAATGTACTCCTCTAGATGCTTCACTTTGAGAATATTTTGTTTATAAAATATAATTAATCCTTTGTCTTTGCCAATTTACTGTTAACAATTACGCTACAGTAATGGAGAAGATTCCAGTAAATTAATTTATTTATAGAAACTCTCAGAATTTTCCACAAATAAGTGACAATTTGCTTTTTAGTCCTGTTTTAAGAACTCAACAACAGTACAATACAAGGCAAAGTATGGTCTTCAAAGGCTGTTCAAGTATTTTACATCGTTCAGTGTAACTGTTTACTGCAATTAATTTGAACCACCAAGTTTGATATAAGCAAAACAAAGTAATAATTTGCTATACTTGCTGCATTCTTATTATAGCATCTCAACTTCATCTGTTCTTTTAAGAGTCAGCATTAACCCCTCACATTCCTCTCCCTACTACTGAACATACACAGTTAGCAAAAGCCAGCACAAAAATCTTTGCCTAAAGCCACCAAAAATGAACTTCTGGGACTCTGTATCACACTCTGCAAGATACAGATGCACAAACTTAGACTACACACTTTACAAAACTCAATCTCTTATCTGGAGTACAAAGACAGCAACTCAGTGAAAAAATAACTAGCTATGGGCATACTACGGTGAAAAGCAAAATTTTGTATATACATCCTGCTGCAGCTACTGTGTATTTATTTACTGAATGTACAGTCTGGGAGCAAGTGGACCCTGTTAATATAATGCAATGCCTCTGCTGGACTATTGCCTCAAAACATAATTCAGAACAGCAAGCACAGAAATCTACCCTGTTTATGTATTGTATCAGACTTCAAATAAATAGGAATATTTTATATTTAGCATAAAAACTTAGTATTGCAAGGCGACCACATTATTTGGACTGCAGCCAAGTAGTACTTCTTAAGTTTTAATGTATGCTAGTACAATATAAAACTGTACTTTTAGGCTGAGACACTGTCTTCTAGAGACTGATGTTCAGGTCAGCACAAAAAAATGCTTCTATATTCTGCAAACAGCACCAGACATATGGCCTACATGATACTGTTTGCATTTGAATGAGAGTACTTACAAAGGTAGTGGAGCCCTGATTGGAAAGAGGCCTTCCCTGACAGGAGTGGATTACAGAAATTGCACAGAGCCCTGAGAAGCACTGTAACCATCATGTGAAACACAGATTACAATCTTCCACTTGACAGTACAGCAGCTTTTCTGGACTGCTCTATACATGATATGAATGAAGCAGTGCCTGCAGTGGCAAACCAGGACTGAGAAGCACACCTGGCTCACTACTCCCTCTTGCAGGAACATTCACTTGTGGCACTATTAGTTATTTTGCAAGATGAATTGAACTCAACCGCCAGCTGTAAAAATGACATATGGCTACCATGAACAATCCTAGATGGGATACAGCGCTACTGAAGCCTATTTAAAATGCAAAACAATATTAAGAAAGATATTACTCAAAAAAAATAAAATTCAGAAAAAGAATCATGTTGAACAATGTCTACTGAAAGAGACTACCTTGAAGATTACATGTATCTTTCCTTTGTTTTTCTTTGATACTCCAATCTCAGTATGCTATTATCAGCAATTAGCTGGGTAAAGAGGAACTATTTATAGATATCAAATCACCAGCTGTAAATAATTTATCATTTACAGTTATCTTTGAGAATTCAAGGTATTATTTTTGTCCATTAATAATTATCACCCTAAAGAGCAATTTATTAATGTGGTACAGATCAAGCAATCTTGAGATCTCTATCTTTATACATAAACTGTATGACAACACCTGTCTGGAATTCATGTTGTATTATAGTGGTCTTTACTAGGAACTGTGATTGGAAACTATTTCTAAAGCATTTATAACCTATATGCAGAAACACTGCACAAAGTCTCTCTTGATTATATTTACAATTTTATGAAATTCTGCATAAAGCTTCTTTCATACATTCTTAACCTGAAGAGCATTTTATCTCACATACGCGTTTTATCTTATCTAACCAACCATGACTTAGACTGATGACTTGCAGACATGATCAGTTACACATCACCTTCCAGTATTACACAGACTCTCCCAAATCTAGACTGGTTTAGCTACCTCAGTGACTTCAGGACTGTGTGTCTTCATCACTTAAGCACCACACCGAACGCTGATACAAATTTCTGTACCTCTTAACAGTCCAGAAGCTCTCTGGAGTTTTAACTCCTCTGTTAATATTCCACATTTTGTATAGACATGCTACTTTGTTTAAGACTGACATGATTGTCAACACAGAACAAAAAGAGGGGCAGGTTTCTCTCACAAACTTCATGAGGCTACAAAGAGGTGATAGCCAGATGAGAATGAAGCTTCTGGGTCACTGACAGCTGGGAGAGAAGACAACAGCTGAGTCATTCCTCCTCTGCAGCAAAAGAGAAAGCAGCCAGGAAATGCAAAGGGAAGAAGATGAGGCAGCACGACGTGATAGAAGATCAGAACATTTCCAGTCTAATGAATCATGTCCCCCAGCATGGGTACAACACCCTACATGTAATTCCAACATCCCCTTCGTCTCAGCTTTTGAGACTGACATCAGCAAAACATTTTCCAAGTCTTTCATGCTGCTCTCCAGCTTTCTGGGTATTAAAACCTGTACAGACTTCAGACTATCACAAGAGGTAATAAAAGTGACTTTAAACTACTGTTTTTTAACTTCTTTACTCCTCGGATTTTTATTACATCTAAAAAGCCTGGAGGAATGGCACTGACTCAACAGCACTTAAAATACTATGACTAGGTGGATTGATGCAGCATATACCTTCCTTTCCTTTAGGAGGTTACACTGTGGCAGGACATGCTTTCCAACATTTCAATGAGTTTTTGAAACTTAGAAAAAAAATAGTTTTATTAGCTTTGCCTAATTAGTACACATTTCCTTACCAGACCTTATTAGGTGTATTTCAAGTAGTATCTCAGCTGTAATTAAAAATTACCTAAGAGCGGTCTAAATTCTTTCTGCATCAAGTGTTACCTCAGGCCTTTATCAGTAAGATTAAATTACTAGTTTCATTTAAGATAACTTCAGTGCCCCACCCCCAAAGATGATACTTTTTGTATGATAAAATTGTTTTAAATAATTGCTGTCTAAATTACGTTGGACTCCCACAGAAAACCAGGAAGTTATACTGATTTTCTTCACATTAGAATAGAAATTGCTTCCCGAAAGGCATAAATTCTCAGTACTCACAGAACTCCCCCTGCACCTACGTAATGCTCAATCCTGTGAAAAGCGTACCTGCCCCAAGGAACAGAACTGCCAATAAACTTTCCTTCTCTGAAACTTCTACGGACATTTTCAAATATGTTACAGAAAGCGAGGTACACTTGACAATTCTGAAAACATGCTATAAAATAGCATGACATGAAATAGCAAGTGTTCTGACAGTTGATCGTCGAACTGAGAAGAAAATGGAATGTGCTTTTCTCGTTCTGCTAGAATTTTTACTGCTGACACAAGCAGTTATGTCTGTCCATCCCTCCTACTGTCCAACAGTTTGTACAGATGCCACCTGCCTTCCAACAAGTTTCACTACAGTAAAAACCAAATCATAACTTAGAGAAAAACTTTCACAGAGTTTAGCTTTTAAGTAGCTTGTGTAATTTTAATCAGCAATTCCATCTGATGAAAACACGTAAATGTTCTCAAATTGATTTATCATTGATTTATCAAGTGCCCATCATACATTCAAAACAAACTTCCACTTCTGTAAAAACTGTGACAGAAACAGGAGTGTCTTTACAATAGGCACAATCATGATCAAACGACATTGAAACTGGACAGCCAAGGCAAACAAGTTCAAACACACTTCCTTTGGGACTATATACACACAAGCTTGATCTGGGCACTACTTAAGAAGTCTCTTCAGACTTGAAACAGCCAGTGCTTTGCAGAAAATGTATTATGAATAGAAAGAGTAAATTACAGTTGCTTGACTTAGTGAAGACGACGAAGGAAACCTATGCCAAGCTGGATATATTATTTTTGTCATACGTATATACTTCTCTCACACCATCTAATGATGGTCAGCATGTGCTTTTTCATGTCAAGTAAACTTTCTAGAACATGTCTGAATTACCCTAATGATCCCATTTCATTAAATTATTTTCTTGCAATGGGAAAAACATCCATTAAGACAAAGCCTGTGAGCATATCTGAGTAACTTTAAACCACAACTCTGCTGTAATGGCAGATTTTATGACTGACTGGATATATACTTCAAACTTAGTACCTGGGTTTTACGTAAGCCAACCTGGAAAGCAAAGACCTACACAAATATTAACTGAAACAAAGCTCACCGTTTTGGAGAATTTTTTTTAATGTAGCCAGAATCTCCAGTCATATTGCCTCTTCCATACAGGTAACAGTGTATAACCCCTCTACACCCACCCATGGACACTAATGTAATGCCCATATGGAACTGCCACTATTAATCTCATCAAAATTACACAATAATTCACAGTCTATCTATATATCTAGGCCCTATTCTTTAGAAATAGACTGCATGGCTGTATACTTTTTCTCTCAAAAAGTATGAGTTATAAGCAACTTAGAAGTGCTGCAGGACACCTCCACCAATCCTATTTTAAACATTAACTGAGCACAAGAATTTATCTGGTGAAGTCTATAGTGACACTAGTAAATGTTCTTGGGAACCACAGAGCTTTTTCACTTTATTTTCATACATTATCATGCCAGACTATTAGCCTATACAGTAACCATTAGTCTCTCACTTTGGAGTTGCATAGCATGCTTCAGTCCAGGCCACACCAAATTCCCATTTCCCGACACATCTAAAGGAAAGCATGTTATCCACTGAAGGAAATGAGTGCATCCTCCATTAAAATCGAATTTTAAAAACCTGTATCTTTTTAATATGGAAATAGTTTTCTATTCTTATGTCACTGTGTCAGTTACTACTACCCAAGGGGATACGAGAACATACCCGCTGGAACATGCCAGAAATGACTTTTGTTAACTAGATGACAACTGCTTCCGCTCCTCTGAAAACTAACCACGTCTTCCAGTGTGCATTTCTCAGTTCTGTATCAGGCTCGATGTTACCACAGGCTTCCTTGGTGTTACGGTACAAGATCCTACCTTAACAAAAAAAACACATTACGATTGCTACTTACAGACATACAGCGTTAGGAGTGCTAGAAAACATAAGTATTTTTACTCAGGCAACTCATGCTCAGTTTTAAGAGCTAGCAGGCATGAACACTTCTACAGAGAGGCCCAAAAACGACAAAGATAGCTAGAGATTTTAAAGTGCAATTTTATTCCGCAGTTTCAACGTTAAGTGTGTATTTCCAAAGGACGCAGCATAAGCAGCAAAGATGGTCGAACACAGGAAATCAATTATTTTTCGCTCATCATTTCTGTGTCCGTATAGTACAGCGACAAAACCTCCTGACCGTTCCGCTCTATCCCTTGATTCAAGGGTACAGCCCGAGTGATTTTCCCGCAGGTGTTAACGATAAATCCCAACCCTAAGATCTACAAGATTTAATCGCGTGGCTTGTTCATCACCCACCGCCACGGTAGTGCCCCCAAATATCGCCAAGTCCTGCGGGGGATCCCTGGCGGACCCAGCGCGGCCGCTCCCGCTCCGCACACCCCGCAGCGCCCACGCCGGGCGGGCAGGGCCGGCACCTTCCACCCGCACCCGCGGCCTCCACGTGGCCGCACCGAGAGCGAGCGAGCGAGCTCGGCAGGGCCGGGGCGCGCCCAAAGCCGCACTCCCGGCAGGAAGGCTGCGAGAGGGAAGCGGGAGAGCGGGCGCCGGGCAGCTCCGTGC